>VWYH01002526.1:18408-221569 GCA_013399365.1 Pampusana beccarii | reverse complement strand
TTTTTTTTCCTTCTTCTCTTCCCAGAACACTTGTTCAGTCGTCATCAGTCTTTATTTAATCACTGTTTTCAGTTGGCTTAATTTGCTGAGTTTTTACTTCATTTACTCAGATATTTTTTAGTTATGCTGTATGTTGCTTTGTCATATGTGGTAACATCATTAAATTTCACAAATATTGTTCTTGGTGCCTAATCCTGCACATTGTATGAAATATAGCATGAGCTTTAGTTCCATTGAAAAGTTTCGAAGCTGTATATGCTAGAAAATATTTCAGGGTCAAGGGTTGTGGGGTTTTTTTTGTCCCTGCTGGAGATTTGTAATAGTAACTACTTATGCTGCTGCAGAGTTCTAATGTATTGTCAGTCTAAGATGCTATTTATAGCTTCTTTAAATCTGTAGTATTTCTTGTGACATAAGTACTTGTTTTGGCTGTTTGCATTAGGTAATTGCTTCAGATCAAGTTTAGATCAAGTAGTCAAGCTAGATAGATGCTGAATGATTTTAGTTCTCCCATTTTATTTCAAATTTAAAATATCAGTCAGTAAATACTTTTTTATATTGTTTATTGTGGCTAATGATTTATTTATTTTTTTTTCTTCAGAACGTGCTAGTAAAAGCATCCATCAATTGAAATATGCCTTGGATGAAAGACAGTTTGCAAAGCATGATGGTGAGGTTGGATTTGATCAGTCCTCTGAGGACACGGGCAGTGATGATATGGACAGGGGCAATGATGACAGTGGGAATGCAGCCTGGCAGGAATTGCAGAACAGTCATGCAGGTAAGATGACTCTGAAAGCAAATAGTTTAAAAATTGTTAGAAATTATACTAATTTCAGTGAAAAAAGAAAATATTTTTGTTATAATAAATGTGTTTTATCTCTTCCTAGTTAATCAACTTAAAATTTTGTTGGAACATCAAGAAAGAATGGAAAGTGAAGTCTCTCTGTCAAAGACGAAGATGTCATTCTGTGTATGTTTCTTCTCCTTTTTTCTATTGTGTTGTTTCAACGAGTGGAGTACAATATGAGATAATTTTTCTAGTATCCAGGAAGAAAAAGAAGCACCAAATAACTTTTCTATTCTGAAATATAGGAGATTGTTCAGGCAGTGGCCAGAACTTGAGTATGCTAATGACCATAGTGGAAGAAAAAGAAATCTCTAAGTCAGGATTTTAACTTTTCTCTTTCGTTGACTGTGTAGTGTGGGTCACAGTCCACATTGCTTTCAGCTTTCTCATCTTTGTCTTTCCGCCAAAAGTTCATCCTTTTTGTTTTGGAAACAGATGGGATTGACTACATGGACAAATTTAGCCGATTAGAGATGTTCATGTAACAACAGGCTTTGTAGGTCTCTGTCAAAGTTAGTTTACACGCTTACATGGGCTTCTCAGATTTAGCCTTCTTGCAGCAGAGCTGCATCAAAGTACATGCAATGGACAGTTCAGTTACTAGTATGTGACAGTTGCTCTGTATCTCTAAAGGAAAATAATTTAAAGGCATCGTTCCAGTTTTATCTTTTGACGTCCTTCACTGACTGCTTTATACTAAGCAAGACAAACACGTCTTTGCTCTCAAAGTTGAGGTAGCAGAACAGTCTGAGGCTTATATTCCTGCTGTGTTGCCTTGAGCCTGTGTAATGAGCCTAGCTCTACTGTTCTGACATTGAGAAATTTTATTTAAAGCTCAACTTCACTGAGCGTTCTAAAATCCATGGGTTTTGTCTGATTGTTCTGCCAGGTACTTTTGCCTCATAATGGTGCAGGATAGAATTAGTGTTTTGTGTCTCAAGGGAATGATGCATCATTGGGTGATCTTGACATGGCATGAATCAGTATCAACATGTATTTAGTATTTGAAGGGGGGGAAGCATCTTTTAATCCATCTGTGTCCAAATTTTCTACTTACATTTGGAAATTTCAGTAGAGTGGAAAAATTCAGAAAATGGGATGCTTTTGCTCAGAAATGTGATAATGCTTTTGGGGAGTAGGTTAAAGGGTGGAGGAGTAAAGAGAGAAAAGCTGGTGGTTTACTGTATTGATAGGGCATTGTCCCATTTCTTTCTCTTGAAGTTTCCAATGAGAGGAATTCTGTGAACTGGTGGCCTTATTCTCATTTTCAACTGTCCTCCATCTGCTTGCTAACCAGGATGTGAAAGTGTTCTTCAGACCAAGTAGAAAACTCAAAAAATGTGGAAGTACAAAAGCGCATACAAACAAAAACCCCCAAACCTTTATAAAATATGAGCTTGCCTGGTGGTTTGCTGGACACCACAGAAATGCTTCTTGTATAAGAAGAATCAGATTCCCTGAAGGTCAAGGAAAGCAAAGTAGTCTTAACCTTTTTCTTTGAATTATGCTGAAATACCTGATGACTACTTAATAATAGATGACTGCATGTGTCTATAGCTAACTATAATATTTCACAGAAAGTATGCTGTTTATTCAACTTTACAGCATTTCATACATATAAATAACGTTGTCTAACAATTTCCTTCTCTTGCTGTGCTGGTTTGACTGAAAGTGAGTTAATTTTCTTTATGCAGTTGGAAACCATTTTTTTTCATAGCCAGCATGGTGGTTGTTTGGATTTAGTTTGAGAACAAGAGAGAACACCCCAGGACATAGTTAATGTTTTTAATTGCTCAAAGCCAAGTACGTTCTGAGCGCTCTGCCCACAGGTGTGAAGCAGCAAGGAAGTGGGGCATGGATGGGGCAGAGCAGCTTGACTGGCATCCAGACTGATCAATAAGAGTATTCCAGCCCATTAGTGTCACACTTCACATTTAAGGAAAGTCAGGATCTTCTAGTCTCTCTCTTGCTCTCAGAGACCTGTTCGGGACTTTCTGTAGTTTGGCCTTTTGCCATCCTGCGATTTGCAGAGGCCTCTGAGCCTTCCTGCTTTTCTCTCTCTGGGATCAGCTGTTGGGACCAGGTGCTGCTGCCTGGGACTGGCTGCTCAGTGTGCACAGAGTTCGTGAGGAATTACATTGCGTATCTTTTATATTCTATTTCTACTTTTTATACATATATTTACTAGTAGTATATTAGTATTTTTTTATTTTATTAAACTGTGTTTATCTCAATCCAAGTTTCTCCCTTCCCTTTCGATTCTCTCCCATATTTGGGAGGATGGGATGAGTGAGCAATTGGCTGTTGTAGTTATATTACTACCTTGGGTTAAACCATGGCATTTGCACATTGATAAAAGTTGCAGTAGACATCAAATGAGTACATCTTTTCTTTGATTACACCAAGATGGTTGGGTAGAGATTTTTCCTTTTGCTCCCTACCTCATCATCTGAGGTCAAGGCTGAGCACGATTGCTTCATACAACAACTGCAGTTCTACAAGCCACATCTTGGCTGACCTAACTGAAATTTGAGGCATTCTGGAAAAGTAAAAGGTGGGCCAAATTATTTGGGATGTTGGCAAAACTATTTGTCACCGTGTAGACTGCTGGCCTTCAAAGCTGCCAAGCATTTATATTGTATAGAATCTTGTGTTTATATGGTAAACTTTTCAGTATTAAGAATGCAAATGTGAATGGCATTTTTGAGACTTAGGCATAAACATTTGGTAATTCATACTAATCAGGTGTTTCTTTCAGTTCTGTTTTTAATATTTGACCAGTATTTGCCTATATTTATAATATTTGCCTCCCCTGGCCTGTATTGTTTAATGCTACGTGTTATATTATCAGAATAGTAATGAAAAATTCCCAAATTAATTTATAATTAATTGATAACAATTGTGTAGTAAAAAGGTACAAAGAAATAAGTCACAAATGATCTACCAGGCATTTGCCCAATGAAAGGGCAGGTAGTGGCTTCTAAATAAATAAATATCCCAGTGACAGTGCTGTGAGTTAATAAGTTGTGTTAAGAAGTCCTCTGGTTTTTGTTTTGTTTTGTTGTTTTGTTTTGTTTTTTCCTGTTGGGAAAATGTACTATGTAGTCTTTTCCTTTTAGTGACACCATTCTTTAGCACTCTTTAGTATACCTTACAGCAATGTTTCTCAAGTTTCTCAGGTTAAGCAGTAGCACTGTTAGGGAAAAACAATTTGAATGGAAATGGAGTTTTCCTTCATTTTCAAACACTGCAGCAGTGTAATCTTTTCAGGAAGGCAGCTGGAGGTCTCAGCTGCAAGATGCCTGTTATGCTTTCAGGAAAGAGGGGTGGATGAACAGGAGCCAGAGGAACAGAACCATATGTTACAAATATTAGGGGTGCTATATATATGTGCTTTAACAAGTGTGATTCGTTTTTAAAACTTCATGAAGTAGTTGAGATTAACAGACCTCAAAGCAAGGTGAATTCTGTGTCATTAGAACATGGAACTTACATGCATTGAGCCAGGTATAGTACATTGCAAATTCAGAGTCCCTTCTCTGTGTGTTTTTCTAGAATGTTCTAGAAAACCCTCTAGTTGTCTCCACAATCATAGTTCTGACTTTCTCAAGAGTCCCCCCTTTGATATGGACAATACTTATAGTAGGTATAATTTGGCAAGATGGCTTTTGTTGCTAGAAACCTTCGCCTCAGCCTGGTCAGTGGATTTTATCTTTAAAGGTTGGCAGAACCTGTAGATAAGATAACATGTAGGTGTAATACGTAGCCATTAGTAGCTTCGATTGGGTTTTTTTGTTTGTATTGGGGATTTTTTTATTATTTTTTTTTTGTGTCTTGGGTGTTGGTTGGTTGGTTTGGAGTGTTTGTTGTTGTTGCTTGAATAGTGAATGAGTAATAATAATAATAATATCTAAAACCAAAGATGTATGTTTCTGAATCTTATCGGAGATTCAGGGTATATAGGAGTCCAACTGTTCAGTTAGTTCCTGAAAATGAGTTCTATGATATTTAAGACTTTTAAGTATAGTTGAGAGGCATATAATGGAATATTTTTGCACAGAAGGGTGTGTTTACTGTCTCGAGTGCAGAGATGTTAGAATTGGATATGTTTAAAAACTAGCTAGGGATTTGTATAAAGATTTCATCCAGAATAGTGAACTAATGCTACAAGTGCACCTGTTGTTCCTCTGAGAGGAACCCACCAACAACTCTGTACATTTTGTATCCTTACCAGAAAAGAATGCAAAAAAGGGAGATTTACCCTATTACAAATGTGAGTAAAACTGTTAGTAAATTGGTGAAAAACACAGACATCTTTGGTATAAGAGGATATATGTTCTACTTAGACACATGTTGCAGTTTAACTGTCTTAATTTTAATTATTAAAAGAAAAATGAAACAAAACATTGTGGTTTGCATTTTAAAGGTGTTTTAATAACATTTATTTACATTCTTAGTCGATGTAGTTTTACGAGTAAATTTTGTGAAGTTACAGCGATTGTGTTTTTCACATTTTGTAAGAAGTTTAATCCCTGTTTAAATCTTGCTGAGCAAGACAGAGATGTCGTTGTTTATATTGAATGGGCAAGGATTCTCTTCCTTACAGTTTTTTAACTAGTTGTTTGTGAGGCTATCAAAAATTTTACCTATTTGTAGGACCTTCAGAAAGATTTTTTAGTTGTCTTTTAAAATACTGATAATCGTGTTCTTTGATAAATGTAGTATCTGTTACAGATTTTCCTGTCTCTCTAATTAAAATCGCAGACATAGTTGTGCTTCTGTAGCAACTGTTAATGAACATTTAGAGAAGTAGCCTTTGATGCATATCCACAACTCATTAAAATTTAAGGAATTTTTTTATTCATTTCACAGAGAAGAAAATACCCCCTTATGTTTGTCTAAAATGGATGATATACTTAAATAGTGGTGTGAATTTCATTTACGAATGGATTTGTGGGTATGATTTAATCCTGCTTTACAAATGTGTGTAGTCAAGCAGCTGTAGTTTTTGACAAAGTGACACATGTTCTTTTTGTATGGAAGATTTTAAGTTCTTACTGTTTATTCCTTCCTCATGATCTAGTATTTGGTGACTTTTTATTAAGTGTACGTAGTACTTGGTGTGCAAGCAACATCTTATTGCAATAAATGGAAAACCGCAAAATAACACATGCTTTTCTTTACTTCCTTCAGAAACCCCCAGAAGCTGCAACTGGAGACTTACCAGCCCTTTCTGATCTCGTTCCTATAATCAATGATCAGTCACAGTACATCAACCATTTAGAAGCAGAAGTCAAGTTTTGCAAGGTACTAGACAACATATTTCAACTACTAAAAATCTGGACTTCTAAATATGAAGAGTTGCTTTAAAAGCAACTTATAATTGGTCTTGAGATTGGTTGTTGTAATGACCAAAACTGAGTCAAATGCAGTTCAGTAGATACTGAGCCTAATGATGTGTCTTGGTGCCTGCCCAGTGTTTAAGGGTCTTCAAAGGCACAAATATAAATAAACAACTTTTTAATTAAGTATTTTTGTAGTTTGAATTTCCATGTAATGAAATCTGTATTTTGAGTATTCTTATTCTCTCTAAATGGGTTAAAATAGTTGAGAATGTTCATTTAGACTTTTGGTCTCAAGATGTATTTTAATGTTGGTAGCTTTCTCAAGGAGCCTTTTACATGCATTTTCTGTATCGCGTAGGAGGAATTGTCTGGGATGAAAGGTCGGCTACAAGTAGTTGTACTTGAAAATGAGGAACTCCATCAGAAAGTGAAATTTTTAACTATGGACCATATGTGGAGAGAACAGACTCTTCTAGATGCCTCAGTAAGTTTTTATTTTTCTGTTGTTTTAACAGGTGTTTAGGGGCCCAAATCTTTTTAAGGAAGGCTATGTAAATGTTTATCCACAAACTGAATTTTAGTCAAAATTTCATGAAAGTTTGTAAACGTGGATTTCTCTGGATACATCATTATCGTAGGTTTCCAACTTAAATAACTTTTTAATTGGCTCTTATATCCTACTGTAATGAAAATCACAAGATTCAATACTTATATAATTGATATTTGTTTAAAAAAATCCAGCCTATGTACTTATAACTGAAGCATTAATATTTTTATTACAGGAAAATACTCAGAACTCCTGCCCTTTAGGTGGTAATGACCATAGCATGCATCAGCCTGTCACTTCGTCACCAGCACGTAACAAAGATCAGGCTTTTGTTACAGCAGCTGTTGAAGAAATAGAAAAATGGCGTGTAGAACTGGTTGGTATTAACTTTCTTTGCAGAGACATACTTTTGTAAAACCTTTTGGTGCTTTGTTGTTGCTGCAGTTCTGATGATTAATTTTATAACAGACATACAGGAAAGTTATGATTGACAGAACCCTAATCTGAGGTCAGATTTTATTCTCGTAAATCTCATCTTCTCATTATAACCTAATTAATATTATTATCCAGTTAGACACAGATGGCAGATTGTATCTGCAGATGTTGACTTCCCAGAGATGTCTTTGTTCAAGAATGTCTTGTCAGTGGTGGCTCCACTGTACTTTAGAGATTCTTAGCAGTAACAGGACGCACGAGCAGGTGGGAAGTAGCTGGTATTATTTAGGCAGCCCTCCAGGTAATGTCTTTTGCAATAAGGTGCAGGCTCAGTAGGGTACAAAAGTCACTTTGTGCAGTCTGTTTTTCCTATGCTGAATTTCACTTTTTTTTGCTTTTAGAGATACAGAGGAGCCCTAGGGATTCAAAGACAATGTATCTATCTGTATTTTTGCAGATATTTTTATGTATTTGTATGATTTCTATTTACAGATTTATATTTATATATATTTATATTTACAGATATTTTTATGTATTTGTATGTATTTTTATTTTGTTTTACAGATATTTTTGTGTATTTTTATCTCTATCCTGTATTTTTAGTTTGAGAAAACGTTCTTAATTTTTTGGCTCTAAATTAATGGGGTAGCACTGCCTTCTTTTGGGAAAAACACGGTTAACTTAAAGTTTTTATATATTTAATCCACGTGTATGTGTGTGCTGTTAATTCTTCAAGATAATTATGTGTATTTATTAATTTTTCCAAGTAAAATACATTTTTGTTATTTTTATGCCTCACCTGGAGCTGAAAATCTCTTCAGTGATCCTTATCACCTGCAGTTGTTTGGAAGCTAGTTTTTACAGTAATTGCACTTTTTCTTCATCTTTTCTTTATTTAAAGCAGGGGAATCATATTGATTGTGACATCTTTCTAAATGCCATAGTAAGCTAATTTTCTGGTGTTTTATCTGGTACATTATCACCATTGTAGTTAACATTGGTGTGGTTGATTTGTATGTCTAGTTTTTCACCAGATAATAAGAGTAACTCACTAAATTATAAATAAGTGGCCTGTCCATTAGAAGTTCTTCAGAATTCCTCTTTTATTTCTGCTGACTTCTGGGAAAGTAAGAGCAAACTTGAGACAAGATCATCAGTTTGTGTAAATCATTGTACATGGCTGCAGTTGAAGCCGGAGTGATTTACCATATAAGGATCTGGCAAGATGTACAGAAATAAGAAAATAGGAGAGTTGTTCATTTTGTAGACTTTCACAAGTGTGAAATATTTAGAGTTATGGTACTAGTGTTTCAACAAGTTGATATCTTCAGGAGAAAAGAATGAATGTGGCTAATGTCTACATTTACTTAGAAAGACAAAATTATGAAGAAAGCAAAAGACACTTATTTTCTCTCATCTTTTTTAAAGGAGAAACTAAAAGTTCTTTATCAAGAAAAAGTCAATATCCTTGATGCTCAAATACAGTCTCTAAGGTAAAGTGATTTTTTTTTTTTCTTAAACTTGTTGTTAATAGATTATCACTTCATAACAACATGAACCACTCTTAATTTGAATGTAAGTAAGAGAATTCCTGAACATCTGAATGTCATATTTTCTGATAGTGTTCCTGAAAGTTGGTTTTACATAAAGTTTTCTCAACTATAAATGTATCAGAATTGAATGTACTGGTATTATATAGCAACATTAGCCATATATAAATTTTATAAATACAATTGAATTATTTATAGAAGTTACAAATCGATACAAAATGTCTATCCTTTTTTACTGTTTTTCTTTGTCTGTTAAGTTAGATGAATTTTAGAATTTTAACTTGTGTGAGCTTTTCCATAATTAGCTTTCTTCTGCTAGTATTTTATATTACAAGTTTTAGAAGTCTTAAGCATCGAACTAATTTAGGCTAGGTAATGATTTTGGAGCAGGAAAATATAGTTTCAAAGCATGCAGGTGGTGTTTCCAGTTATGTAACCTGCAGATCTTTAAACACAACAATATTTGAAAACAAGTCCTCTTTTACTCCTCAAAATAGTAAAGGTTTGAATAGATACAAAACTATAGAAAAACAGGGGTAGAGGCAACCACTTTAGGATTTGGTGGTCTGGAGTAAACTTTTCCCTGTACACCTGCACTGCTGCTGAATCTGTTTAATTCTGGTTTTCCCTACATAAATTGTGGTTTCATACATCTGAAAATTCGAGGCTTGTGTGCGTGTGTGTAGAAAGAGTTACTGGTAGGAACACAAGTTCAAATATGCCGTCTGCAGTACTGAAATCTTAAAAGGGCAAAGCCAGTTGTGCTAGTGAAAGTAAAAGAAGATCTTAAATTTCACCTACATGATACAATTCCCCTTCCTCCCCCTGGCCTTGGCTTGAAGTGTAATATACGTTCAGGAATAAATACTGGAAGCTAAATTAGCCTGAAAATTTCCATAAGTACATTATTCAGCCTCTTGATTTCTCGTAAGGGGCATGATCTTTCAAACTGCGTGTTCTGCAAAGCACTTGAGCATTCACTAGATTTTAATTAAAGTGAGAAATTATATTGCTTTCAGTTGGACTATCCTTGGTTTTTACTTTAAGCGTGAATTTACGTAGGACTCGCTGATTCCTGTCCAGGATTTCCAAACAATAGGTCCATTGTACTGTGACTGTCGAAGGATATGTGCAGAGCAAGTTCTGTTCAGGTTGTAGTGGATTATATTTAATAGACCAACTACTAAAATTGGAAAAACCGCACAGATTTCCCAGATGGAAATAAGCATGCATGCAGTGCATACATCATGTGTACAGTAAATCCAATGCAAGCAGAATGTGTCAGACTTACTCTGTGTGTGCTGCCCAGATGGCCTGCATAACAAACCCAAAGCTTTGGATTCGTTGCACAGTTTGTCAGATTGATCTATATGTGCACAGTGTGTGTTTGTCTGCAACTTCCTGATGTCAGCATTCCTACCGCTTGCGCTCTCCCCGGCCTGACAGATGCTTGGAAATTCTGGAGAAAATTCTTCAGGGCACCTGTTAAAAATTTTGGAGACAAGTAAAAAAACTCATCATGTTTTTTCTGGAGATGTGGTTGGCCTCGAGTTTGTTTGTACCACTGCGTCAGAGCAAATGTGCTGAATGTAACTGGATTTTGTCTAGGGAGCTTAGGGGACTTTTACTTCTTATTGTAACTTTACAGTTAATTTGAGAGTAGGGAAGAAATGTGGGTTTAGTGATATTATTAGTAAGGACAACAACCAAAAAATTATAGAGTATTGAAACATTTATACAGCCGATAGTGTTTCTTGCTAATGAATCTTTTACTCTGTTCAGACCATATGTAAGCCTACAAATTGTATCTAATAATTCTCTGTGTAACTTCACTGCATTCTGATACACAGAGGGAAGGAAAAAGTTAATGTAACTTCATTTTATCTATTAATAATTTTGGGCAGTTGAACTATTATTTCTCTGAAGTCTTCCTTAGCCTACTGAGATGTGTAAAATAATGTTCCTTACAGGGATTCTTACAGCTCTTTAAGTTATATCTGTAATTATGTATTGCATAAAAATCTAACTTTTAGAAATGTTTGATTGCACAAATTATATATATATATATATATGTAATTTTTTAATTTCTTCTTTCTAGAAAAGACCTTTCAGAATCTCGGAAAACATGCCAAGATTTGGAAGGAAGGCTAAAACACCAAAAGTCTCTAGTTTCAGCCATGAATTCTAGCTGGGTTGGTGGTCTGTGTCTGAAATGTGCACAACATGAGGCAGTTCTTGCACAGACTCATTGTAACGTTCACATGCAGACGATCGAGAGGGTAACAAAGTAAGTTTAGCAGGTATTTACTTTCTCATTGAAAGTACAGTTGTTTACATTAAACCATGTAAGTCTCGATGTGTTGGGTTGCATTCATAGAGAGACGTGTGCTTACATAACAACGGAATCGCACGTTGAAGTTATGATGCTAGGTCAATGGCAGAATATGAGTGCAGGTCCCAACCACTTTGAAAGCTGCGATAGTTTTGCTACTTATTTTAACTTGGAAAGAACATTGGTCATTGTCTTGTAATTATGATACCTTGGGCTGTTGAGATAAACAGATAATCTGTTTCTTGCACTTTTTGTACAAACCAACCCTTTACTCTGTCAGAAGAAGTATTATGGAAGTCCCTCTATTTTTATTGATCATTTCTTGCAAAAGATCCTTATCTTTCTGTAGCTGGAAGTTTTTCTGGCTCCACTTTATTCTCATTACATTTGGGGAACTTTTAGGATACATCAGCACCATAATCCTTTTTTTTTTTCCCTTTGAATTTCTTAGTAGATCAGGTGTTTGGGATAGGATGCATTGCGCCTCCCTAACGACAATAAGTCAGGGAAAAAAGTTCCTTTGGATAAAAATAAATTAAATTATTTGCTTTATCAGCCTTTTAAAAAGTGTAGCTTTTATGTAAATTATTTTTTAAAAGCTATACAGGCTGAATATAATAAAATCCAAACAGCATAAAAAATGGGTTTTTTCTTGACTAATTCTGCTGGTTGGCTATTTTCAAAAATCTCTCTACTGTCTAGAAATAATGATAGGGTGCTACAGTTTTCCTGAAGTTTGTTAAACAGGCATCTATTGTCAGGTACCTGAAGCTTCTTAGGATTTCTGAAGTTCTACAATGAGACTGCTAGAGGTGAAGTAGTGGGTCGATTAGAAGCAAGAAGACTAAAAGGACATAGGATATAGTCTGTCAAATGGATATTATCTTCACCTATTAGATGGCTGTTACCAGGATTTATGTATTTTTCTATTGTCCAGTCCAAGAATTTCCTTGGAAAGCTCTCTTTTGCTTGTAAGTCGTGTTTCAAAATCTGCTTAGGTAAGAAAAAGAATTATTTGTCACAGACACTGGAAAATATGAACATACTATAAATCAGTAGCTTCTTGTCATGTTTTATTATAGTGAAGTTTGACATTTATCTTTCCTAAACCATTATCTCAGTTTGAGATTTAACAAAATCTGAAAGCTATATCTTCCTGTGATGCAACTTAATAAGAACAAAGACATTTCAGTAGGGATTTTCAAAGGCAGTTTTTCCAAATCTTCTTGAAATGAAATTTCAAAATATAGCTGTATTTGCCAGAAAACTAACAGACTGTGTTGCCCATCCACACAACATGAAGAAAGAAAGAAAAAAAAATAAATAAACCCAAACCCAACAGTTTTCAGCCAGGATCTCTAGTTGCACCTAAACCACAGGTAATTGTACTCTTAATTTAAAAGCGTTCAACGTATCAAAAGAATTAAAAGGTAAAGTGTTGCAGTTTTCCTGACTGTGCTTTGCCATTTGTATGCATCTCAGTTGCCTACTTAATGGAAGTTCAGAGGAGATGGACAATCCAGAAATCTTATTTTTCAGTTTAGTTCAGT
This sequence comes from Pampusana beccarii, assembly GCA_013399365.1. Classification (NCBI taxonomy): domain Eukaryota; kingdom Metazoa; phylum Chordata; class Aves; order Columbiformes; family Columbidae; genus Pampusana; species Pampusana beccarii. Next base: position 208,960 of record VWYH01002526.1, on the reverse strand, counting down.
TGGCAGCAAAGGGCTATTGATTTTCCTTTGATACACTTAGCAACCTGAATTACTTGTTGTACCTAACCCTTCCTTTTATTTTTTTTCTCCCTATTTTGCATTTAATGACAGTGTAATTTCATATTGCTTCAATTTTTTTTTTTTTTTCCCCAGAAATGTGCCCCCCTCTTCCCCCTTTTTTTTTTTTTTTTTTTTTTAAATGGATTCCTGTTTGGTAACACCAACCGAATGCTGCTCAGCTTCAGTATATTTGTGATTTGAGCTCTGCTCTCATTACCAGCAGTTTCACTAACGGTCCCTCCTTCTGAAGTGAAGGACCTGGTCATCAAGCAAATTATATCTTTAATATCTGTCAAGCCAGCGGTATGCTGTCTTTCACCCTTAATCCATGCTGGTTTTAGTCTTGCTTCGCTTACAACCCTTATGTCTTTTGTCTGTTAACATTTTGTACTTTACATACCTGTTTGTTTGTTTCTTTCCTCTTGAGAAAAGATGAAGAAATACCTTTTGTTTGTTTGTTTGTTTTCTATGCAGAGAAAGAGATGACTTGACGGATGCACTTGTTTCACTGAGACAAAATATGAAAGAAATGCAGAAAAGAGAATCTAATGCTTGTGAGCAAGTTAAACAAGCTGTGCAAATGGCAGAAGAGGCCAGTTTAGAAAAAACAAAGGTAAATTGATCAAGAAATGAGCTTTTCAGTATTCAGATCTACTGCAAATGTTAATTAGTTTTCATACTAATGAGAGAATACATGCATAAGACCTTTATCAGATGTTGATGATGTAGTAGATTTAAAGGGATTGCCACGTGTGACTGTTTCTAAGCAGTAACACAAATGCTATGTTTGCGTTCTTAAATTCTCATCAAGGCTGTAGGGTGTTTTGCATTCTCAGGGCATCATTTAAATTCTGAGGTAGTTTCACAGTGTAGGTGATAGAAATTGGATGTTAGAATTTTCAAAGGGATTCACGAGATATCACGTTTCTGAGCTACTCTGGAAAGAATGCTTAAAATACTTACAAACAATTTTTGCCTCAGATGAATGCAGTGCAAGAACTGATTAACTAAGAGAACTCTTTGAAGATGAGGACTCCTGTCGAATGCTATTTGCAGGAAGCTTTTGGTGCTATATAAATAATAATGATAAAACTTGTTTTGATGAAATGCTTGTGTTAGCCTTAGTTACTATTACAATCAACCGATATTGACTTATCTCCTTGTTATTTAGTGACATCTACTGTATTATTAGTGAATTACTATGGAATTGAGAGGTTTGGGGTTTTTTAAATGAAATGCTGTTGTTTTTAATAGTGGACAGGGTGGATATAATTGTTCTATTGATCAAATTGGTATTATTCATCCAGTGCTGTAAGGGACAGTGTGTGTAGGGTCTTTAACTATAAACAGTGGGGAAAAAAAGAATGAGAGCTGGATATCGTATGTGCTTGTTAAATTTAACTTCAGCTTATTATAGCTCCCTGTTTACTGAACAAAGAGAGAGAGAATCCTTCTGAGCCCACTCTTCACCTGTCATGTCGGTCCCTGAGTAGTTAAATTTTTAAATTTATTTAAATTTAATTAAAATACTTTTCCTTCTCTATGCAATAAGTGAAGTTATTTCTTCTTCCTCTTTTTTTTTCGTTAGGTGCTGGAAATCTTTATTTTAATGTGTAAAAAGAAAATCCTTATAAATTCTTATTCAGTCTGTCTCATGTTAGAAATGTGGCCTAAGAATAAAACTTAGTAAGATGAATTAGTAGAACTTTTAATAAAGTGGGTCTTCATGCCTATACTATTTCTGCTACATAAAGAAAGCAGGTCCTTGGGGTCTCTACTGGCCACTCTCTTCACTGCAGCAAGGAAATGTCAAGTGGTATCTGTGTATAAGACTGAATAGTAGGGATTTTTTTCATGCTCAAAAGCTGTTGTATTATGAAGGAACAGTAAGAAATCTTTTACTTATGCTGCATTAATTTAGCACTTTTACAAGTACTGGTATTTTTCTTGGTAAGTACAAACCATCCTTTATTTTCCCAGTCCTATTCTACTCTTAAGGTGAAGTGCTTTTTCTTTGTAGTTATCGTGGAATCCAATAGAACAGTCCACGTAAGAAAAGTGAGGAGTGAACACGTTAGGCTTCCAAATGCTATAACAGCAATTTCATCACCCTGCTGACAGAAAGCCTAACCACGGCTGCTTATCATTTAAAACCACCGTTTTTTTCCTGCCTTTCGGTTGTTCCTGTAGTTTGTGGCCTTTTGCCTATTGCATAGAGTAAGGAGGAGATCTGGGAAGGTTGAACTTCCATAGCTTAAGCAAATCCAGGAATGTATTTTCAACATAAATGTCACAGAATAACTGAACTGCTCATTATATAGTTACAACAGGAGAGCTAACAAGATACGCATTTCTTCTTGCAACTGATCTATTCTGGAGTTGTATTGTTTTACAGTTTCACCAAAACTTCAGCAGTCTTCTGCAGCCAATTGTTTGCTGGTGATACATTCCTACAGAAAAGGATTCAAGGCAACAACAGAGGGATTCCCTCACCACAGTAGACTTACGATGGGAGAGACCCTGAAGAGGGTCCCACAGAATTGACACAAATGTAATGGAGATTTTTAGAGGATTCTCTAAAAATAATGGCTTGGTTTGCTTCCCTCATGAGCAGCCCGACACCAAGGAAATTGCACATAGAGGACTGTCTTTGAGTAAAAAGAAAAATAAGCAGTTCTAAAAAAATGGTTAGAAAATAAAGGGTAATGAGGTAGGGTTCCTAAAAGGTGTTTACTTTAGCTTTCTTGGAGTAGGATATGCTGGATATCACTGAAATGATGAAATGAAATCTAATTTACTTGTGGGTCAGCAAGCTGCCCTTAGAGTGCTTTGAATACGTTGTTTTACTTTTAACAGACTAGTGTATTTCTGATTTAAGCTGACATAACACGCAACTTCTGTCACTTTGGCAGGGGTATATCAGCATGAATGGGTAGGTATCTTTTTTCCTAGCTTTTTTAGAAGATGATGTCTACTGTGCTGCTTGTGTATGAATGTAGGTTTCTCCTATTTTGATGGAAAACACGTTTATAACCTGTGTTTTAGCACTTCAAATTAAGCAGGATGTTCATGAGTTTTCAGTAGAATTAATTTCCTTTATTTGACAAACCCGAAACTAAAATTTAAAAAAAAAAAGTTTCTTTGTATCTTTACTTACTTCTTCCAGGTTTCTTCTTAGCCTTCTGCACTCAGTAATTTGCTTCATGGGCAGAACAAGTGGAAATGCATACGTTATTTGTTTATTTATTTTTCCTTTGGCTATGCAGTTAGGTAGTAACCACAGTGTTTGCCAGGAGTCAAATATTGGAGGCTGATTTTAGTTATGGACATTGAGGAATTTTAAACGCAAGGCAAATCATAGTTTTAGAAGAACAGCTATTATTTTGTAAAATATACTTTGAACAATGCTTCCATCTTTGACATGACTCCTAAAAGCAGTTAGATTTCTAAATTACAGTATGGCAGGTATATACATACAGACATATACATATTTTTTCAATGTGTTTGTCATATTCTAGATGTTAACAGAGTATGTATAAACGTCACAGTAACTAATAGAAAAACCCAAAAGATGTACTTTCTAATAGCAAATCAGTTTCTCTGAAAGCATTAGATAAATACCATGTTTATTTAAAATTTTAGGTTTCTTCCACCTAAAAAAATAGTTTTTTCTAGGCACTAGTTCTGTGTGAGCAGCTGAAAAGTGAGATAGAACGGCAGAAGAATCGTCTTGAAAAGGAGTTAACTGCCCAGCTAAACAAGAGGACTCATGAAAAAGAAGTACTACGGGAAGAAATGAAGAAGGAAAGGGAGGACTTGGTAGCAATGGTATGAGTTGGGTTTTGTTTTCTTTGTGTATTACAACGAGCATATAATCCTCTCTAAACTTTCTGTTTGCTTGTCTTTCGTTGTGTTTTAGTTTTGGATTTGGGAGTTCAGTAAATCACTCCCAGTATTGCTTTAAAGCAGTGATAAATAAGTGATCCTTTGAGTCTGAATAATTCATTTTTATGCTATGTCACTAGATATGTACTAAGTCGTTGGTGTTATATACTTTATTTCAGTTTGCATAATGTTTTCTAATGCACTTTGTCAAAGTAGGAAAGGGTTAAGTAATATGTGATGCAAGGTTTGTACCTAGTTTCTTATAAAGACTATTATTTAGGTTGCCAAGTCAAGCATTCAGAAGTTAACATATGTCAAATTTAGGATTCTTTGCTACTTTGAGCTTACATATGCATATATATTAATATTACAATGTCATAATTGCATTCTGATATGGTATTTTTCAGAGTGATCTTATCCTTAATTTGCCCACCTGTGGAACTGTGTTGGAATCTCTTTTCTCACTTTTACTAATGTTTGTAAACTCTCTGAGATAGAATTTGTCTCATTTGTACTGTGACCATTCCAACACAGCCTTCATAGCCTTGGTTTAGGCTTGTAGATGCTAGTGTAATTTGAGTATAAAACATAAGGGTTTTCTGCTCAATGGCATCTACAGAGGAATCCTCATGCTAACAGCAGTAAGCCTGTGAGATGTGACAGAAGGGACACTTCTAAGGTGACTGGAGAAAGAAATAAGAAGAAGAGTAGAGAGAAAAATGTTCCATGAATTAGTGATTTTCATGTTTGTTTGATGTGCAACCTCTCAGCCATTTTGTGGTGGAGGTTTGGAAACAATATAGTGAATTTCTCTTCTGATCGTAGGCTTTTCCCTTATTTTGGGGCTCTTTTTAGAGACAAGCCACTGTTTATAAAATCTGGAGAGCACAGGCTGAACAGGATAAATTATTGAAGTGTTTAAAAAAAGGGAGGTTCTTTAGTAGTGTTGTTGCTTGTGAAATGGCTGGAAAGCTACGAACGTAAACAGGAACCAAGGTGATATGGTTGTATTTCTGGTTTTAGGAGATGGTGGAATAATGTTCTGAAACTGCTACAAGAAGTCAAAGCTTTTAACTCCAGTTCCAGATATTAATACAGGAATTAAGCACCGTGATAGGGTCTAAGTGATATTTGAGAAAGTGAACTGTTGTAAGTCATCATGAGAAACCTGTTGCCAGGGAAAATGAAATAAAAAGTTTAACCTTACACTGGAGACAATGAGACATTATTAAGCAATTCTTTGAGTCCTTGCTACCTATTGGAAGTTATCCCTCTTATGCATTTAGCTGTTTAGCTACAGATTTGCTTTGAAGCAGAGTGTGCACTCCAAAATACAGACAAGCATTTCATATTTCTTTCTGGTAGAATAATTCACTCCTTTATGTCATCACCTTACTTTGTATTTCATCACCCACTGAGCTGTGTTTTATTTGAACTGATTCCCACTTTGAGTAGTTGTTGTCCTTTTTTAAAACCCTACATACATTAAAGAACGTGTAGTGACACTATGATGGTGTCACGCTTGGCAATTAAAGATTTTCTGGGATGACTTTGCAGAAAACTATGATCCACATGGATGATTTATGCCGACATATGATTACTTACTTTTATGTTTCAGGATTGAGATGGTAGAAATGGTATACTGTGCATCAAGTCAACCTCCATATGAATATTTTATTGCTTACTTTATGAAGTGATTTGTTTGAAGGGGAGAATTGGCATGATACATAAATCAGGTGGATGTATAATGAGTGAAAAATAGTTATGAATCTATCATCCTCTAGGCTTGGCTTTGAATTCCTCTAAGTTAACCTAGAACTGTCAGGCACCGTTACTCCTACTAATATTAGTAAGCTTCAGGGCTAAATAGCTGAAGGGTCACTGTCTCTGTTTTATTGCTACATTTTTTTACCATTCAGCAAAATCATATCTGAATTCCATTAGAATTTTCAACAAAGTATTGTGTATTATTTTTGTAAATCATGCTTTGATCTGTACTGCTGAAATGTTTTCTGAAGGTGTTAAACAGTATTCTTACAGCTGCAAGACTAATGCAACAAGCAGCTTCTGATGCGTTGTCCATACTAACAAGTCCTGGAGACTAGTCCATTTGAAAAGCTTCAAATAAACTACTATGTGATAAATTAATTCAAAATAATGAACCTATTGTTAAAATAATGTCGCCGTATTCTGTTGTATTTTTAGTGTTTATTTTAATTATATATTTTAAATATATATATTAGATATCTTTATTGTATTTTCAGTAGAATGTATTTTGGCTACATATAGTTGCTTTCAAGGAGAAAGTCCCACAAGATTCAGATCTGTGGTTGGTCATATCACATCATTACAGTGTTCTTGGGCTTTTTGCAGGTGACGGCAATGTCTGAAAATGTGGCCATGCTGGAGGCTCAGGTAGAGAGAACTACAAGGGAGAAGAACTCTTTAGTTACCCAGTTAGAAGAATCTCAACATCGGCTTGAATCTCATGAAGTGGAGATGAATAAGGTAGGCACGTTTATCAGTGAGTGTTGATCTTGGTTTTCCTTGTTGTTGTGATCTGAAAGATGAGCATTTTTTACTTTCTGCATTTTCCTCTCTGTTGGTGACGAACATGTGGTAAATGTGAACTTCATCTGCGTATCCCAGAGGCACAGTTTTACGAGTAAAAAGATAACTTTTTCAGTCTGCCAAGTCACTTTGTGATGCAAAAGCCAACCTTTCTAGCTTGCAGACTATGCAGATTACTATTTAAAACTGCAATCCAGTGTTTCATTAAAAATTGTATTTGTTGTGAATCGGACAACATAGTATTCAAGCCTGTCCTATAATTGCTACCCCTGGGACATGCAGAGCTAAAATAAAGGCAGCTGTATCAAATCACTGTTTTTTCAAGGACTTTCCTGTAGAAGTTGTATGTGGTGCTTTAGTCATTAATCGTGTTGGTCGCCTTTTACAAAGAGATCTTTCTTCTAGTTAAGAATTGTAGCTTAACATCTATGTATGTGTATCACTTCTGTGTGCTTTTCTTTTGCATATTTCTCAATCTATTAGAGCCTTAATATGGGTCATAATATGTCAAAGAAAAAAAGAATTGCCATCCAAAATTTTTGCTGGGAGCCGACCCATTGTTAAAGTGATTTTTTATTAGCTTAGTTTCATCATTCACGTGTTATAGAAATAACTTTAACTTCATGAAGATGAGGGAATAAATTTCTATATAATGGACAGTCTGACAACTCAAATTTGTTACAGCCTCTTAAGTGTCTACATGTCCTACCAATAATCCTCTCCAGTCATTAATTGCAAGGTTTTGGGGAGCAATTAATTCTTTAGGCCTCTAGAGACTTCTGGAGAGGTTTTCAACAGTTAGTGTCTTCCTCTTCTGCCCCTGATGGTGGAAATAGATGGAAGTATTGCAGAGGATATACAGCAAAAAGTCACCTGATCTTATTCGAAAATTGAATTATATTTTAGCTGAAAGACAAATGAGGGAGCGTTTTAAGAATATCAAAATGGTTTGATTTACTACTTCTGAAACACATTTTTGGTTTTTCAGACTGGGTTCTCACGTGACTAGCATCACTTACAGGGGCAGGGAGCAGGGGAAGAACGTAGTAGGTGTAAGTGTACATTGGTCTGGAAAGAACAATTTCATAGCTCACCAATTTGAATCAATCTCTCAGGAGAGCAACACTGTGGTTCTGCTCCCTGCTTCAGTTTATGTTGGTCAATACAAAGTTGAATCGGTTGCCACCTTGCAGTAGTCTGCTGTGTTTTTATTGCACTGTCCTGACTGGAATATACTGCATTTGTGTCCCTGGTCTGAACTGACAAGTGTCAAACATCCTGGAGGAACATCCTGATTATTGAGCTGTAGGGACTATGTTCATCACCCTGACCTTTTCCATTGACTATGTAAGTGACGTTGACGTGTGCTTGGGAATCTGACTCCTTGTTTCCAAACTCAGTTTGTATTATTAAAAACAGCAAATAGCAACATTTCTCCTTTTAGTTCTGTCTGAAATATTTTTTTCTCTGATGCAGTGAATTCAGGGGAAAAACCTTTGGAGAGAGAATCTTTTTCCTTCCTTCAGAAGTACGAGGAGGCTGAAAAATCCGTTATTAGGACAGCACCATCTGCTGATTCTTCTGCGTTATTCACTTTGGTGTGGGGGGGAGCTCAAGGCGAGGATGGCTGGATTTTTTTTTTTTTTTTTTTTCCTTGGAGGAAGTCACGTACCACACTTTGTTACATCCTTCGTATAAAGAAAAGATAAAGAGGAGCTAGAAAGACACGGTTGGCAATCCAGGCAGTTGCATCTCGGGACTTTTTTGGTTGCATTTTATATTTTGGAATTTAAAAAAATGCTTTTAAAACTTTGCCATTCTTCAGAGCATTTGCTACCTTGCATTATTTGCAAGAGGGCTAAATTCACAAGCTGTCCTTTGAATTTATAAGTGATGCTGCTGCTGCTTAAAGTTATGAGAGTTGGTTTTGTTTTTTTCCTAAGGCGATTTGATTACAGTGTGCTTATTTACTTTTATCCTACTTTTTTTAAGAAGCAGAAAAAAAAAGTAGTGAAAATAAGAGGTGTAAGACAGAAAGAGACTTTAATTTAGGTTGTAGAATGTGTGTGAGAAGATTGTTGAAGGCGCAGAGGGCTGCAGCAGCAAATAAAAAGTGTGTACATCTAGGAAGCATGTCTGAAAGAATGAGGCAGGGAAACAGGGTGAGTTGGAAAGAGAGTTCTCAGAGAGTAGCTGTGAGTAAACACATTTGCGTTCTCATTAGGGAATGTGCATGTATTTATTTGGTTAGTTAAGGTGAAGAGGCACAAGTTGGAGGTAATTACACAAGATAAGGACAAAAAGGGGACAGCTTGTCCAACATCATTCTCCATTCCCAACAGATAAGATCAAATAGAATTCTTTAAAAGTCTTAAACTGGGAAATAGAAAATAGTGTCCTTGCACAGCAGTAGTGAAAGTTATGTGGGAGGGATTGGTGTGAGCCAAGTGTGAGGTGAGCGCAGATGCTCTGAAGTTGAGCTGCCCTCAGGTGGAAAGGAATGAGGAGGTAACATATAGAACATCCCAACGGCAGAGAATAATTATTGCCCTTGTGGAAGTGATACTAGATTTCTTTAAATGTTGCTTTAATCCCTTTCTTCTGGCCCATGTATATATTTGAGTTAGGCATTGTTTTTGAATAATTTATCTTCAGTTTGTCATAAGTCTGTAAGGCTCTGACCTAACTTCGAAAGCTATCATATTAACATCTAAACATTTATTTTTTTTTTTTTCACAGTGGAAAACTGGCAAGATAGGAAGCCACACACTTGTATAGGAGCGTGTTAGATACTTTACTTCTAGGTTCTGAAAGTGTTGGCATAGACTTTCTTGGGATTTTAGAGAGAATGGGAGAAGAATATAAAACCAGCAACTGTAGTTTAACTGTATTTAGTAGCACATATATTTACAAGATAAATAGCAAATCTTGATCCAAATATAATTGAATCTAGAAGGCACTGCATATTTCAAAGTTAATAACTATATAGAGAATTCAAATCCACCTTTTATAGAAAGACATTTACCATATGTACTCTTAAAAAAATTCTGTAAATTAAAATGTTGCCTTTAAATGACCTCTAGAGGGCACCAAAAGATCTAATTGCAAAGCCCGGGCTATGGATTCCTGAAGCTACAGATCTTGTTGTCTGTATAATCTAACAGGTGTGTGGAGAAATGCGCTATCAGTTGAATCAAACCAAAATGAAGAAGGATGAGGCAGAAAAGGAGCTCAGAGAGTACAGAACAAAAACTATAAGGGAGCTTGAAATTAAGGACCAGGTAAGAGATAATACTGCTATAACTTTGCAGTTATTAGAAGCCTAAGTAGGGTTATTTCGGAAGCTGGAATGATTCGTTTTTCTAATAGTGGTCATTTTTTACTGTTAAATGGTTTCTAAATTATTGGCAACAAGCCAGCTAATTACCGTTAGCAAATACCTCTTGGTTATCTTATTCTTGTTTTCAGCCCTAGTATGTTCAGTCTTACATAATACTCATCCCGTGCTTTCATATGGAATTACTCTAGCATGTGTATTCATACAGTGTACTTAAATTGTATATACTGTATACATGTTTATACACGTTTTCTCACAAATAAATCCACACATAATTACGTATATATGCAGCCTGACGAAACATGAAAGACTCTAAGTATAACCTAACTATACCAAAATTTAAAATTGTTTATCTTCCAGTTTATTTAAAGATTCAAGGTTAATGAATGCTGGGATTTGTAGAAAAGTTAAAAAAAAATGTTCTAGAAAAAATAACTATATAAAAATTCCCCGTGGCATTAATTGTTGATTATCTAAAACTGTGTTTTATAACAATACAAAAACCAGTATATGCCTTACAGGTAGTCTGTAAGAAAACACCCCATGTAGAAAGAAAGATTATTAGAGTAACCAGCAACATACTTGGCAAACAGCTTGGACAGGTGTAATCTGCATCTTTTGGAGTGCCCTTTTTGTTCGGTCCATTTTTCTTTATGTATTCAAACCTCCAGTTATTCCTTCAAAGGTTGTGATTTGCGCATGAGAGTGGGTGTCTTCTGAATACACAGATGTATAAGATGCACATGAGGATAATTCTTTTTATATGCATTTTATATTAAAGCAACCTACCCAACAGGTTTAAAGACATGCTTTTTCTTGTAAATGAGTAAACAAGTCCACCCCTGTGTAGGAATATATGTAGGCAAAAATTCAGTGTTTCTAAATATATGGTTTTATTTACCAGTTCCCCAAAATTTTCATGTGGGATATTATTTACTAAGTAAAGTATGAGCTAAGGCTGGAATCAGTATTAATCCAAATTACAATGAAGAGATATGTAACATCCAAAAGAGAAGTTTATTACATTAAAATAACTCTTTGATATATATAGACAGTCATACCAGTGCAGAAAAACATTTGTTTTCAGAAAGCATTTTGTTTTCAGAGTTGGATTTTTTTTATTTTTACTCATGCATCCTTTAGGCCTAAGGACACTTTAAAAGAAAACCAAAAAAACAAAACCAAAAAAACCAGGCTTGTCGTCTGTGTCTTGACAGATATCACAGATAAGAGAGTTGGCATAATCTTGGCATTCAAATAAAACAGGATGTTTTTAATAAGATATTTGAAGAAGTATCTTGGATTTAAAATCCTGTTCTCCAACTTGCTTCAGGATTGCAAAATTTAACAAAATATTTTAGCATCGTGTATCGACATACTGGTATTATATTCAGTGTGGGAATGAATACATCAAAATGTGGTCACTTATAATTGGGTATAATTAAAATGAAGTGATGGGAGGGGGAGTTCCTATCAGCAAAGATTATTAGAGTAATTCAGTAATTGCATAAAATAATGATATTGTTCAAATATGATTGTTGATTTCTTAAAAAAAGGAAAACAAACTATTTTGAAATTCTCAGGCTCAGCATCTAGCAGCTGTTTTATAGCTGTGATTCTGGTAACCAAGAAAGTTCTGTACATGTCCTAATATTATTTGATATGTTAAAAGGCAACCAAAAAGTGTGTGTGTGTACATTTTGGCTTTTTTAAATCAAATTTTAACAAATGTTAATAAGTCGTTGGAAATTATTTCATTTAAATGAAATGAAAACTGCTCTGTTTCATCTACCTTTGTATTTAAAGAAAAACCTGAAATGTTTCATCTTACATGGAACTAAATAGCAAACAGTAATTGTTCTTTGGTCTCTCAGCCATGACCTGACCTTCTGGCTAAGAGAGAGAGTTGATACCTTCCTTGGCCACCATCTGTTCAAAATAAATACATATTTATTTTTTTAAAGCAGAGAGACAATAATGTATGAATGTTTTTGTGCTATTCTATATTAAATGGTGCATTTTCCTGTTTTAAAAGCAAAGAATTGTGTTTCAGATTGTCTTTTGATATATTGAAAGTGAGTTTACTGTTTCTTGAGGTATGATTGTATTTTTAATTGTGCTGTGGATGAATTTTGCTTTTGAAGATGTGTTTTAGTTTAGATGTAGTGAGTTTTGAAAAGGAATTAAAGTTATTCAAGTGTGTCAGAATAGGCAGAAATCCCTATGTGTACAATTTAGGATCATCAGATACATATATGTCACTGAATGCAGACATGTATTTATCGTAATCTGGTATTTATAAAGTTCTTTAAAGCTGGATTGGTATCATTTGGGAAAATTAAAGGGCATATACATCTTTGGTCTTCTCTTTTATTCTAGTGCCTCTTTTCCTGTATTTTCCTACTTGGTTAAGACTATATTGGCACCTTGGTATGACTACCTGTTATTAATATTTGACATGGATATTTCTTAGAATAAAAATAAAGAAGCAATGAGCAATGTTATCATTTAACTTGAATGAGTGTTTTATAATATCCTCCATCATGATTTTGATTAGGATTACGGAGAGGGTCGGGAGGATGTGTACCACACAGTTGCTCTACACAAAAACTGCATCTGTTCTTCTGGCCCAGTGTGTTGTCAAGTAGCATAACCTACTGCCCTCTCTTTTTCTTTCTCAGTCCTCCAATTGGGGATGTAGCTGTGCTGAAATAACACTGCTTTTCTTAGTACTTCTTAGGAGCAAGCTTAATAAATTATACGGGTATAACGCCTTCGTGGCAGTAAACTGTGTCCACACTAGGGGTTGTACTAGCACAGCTATATCAGAGAAAAGTCACGCCCTAATCTTAATAGCTGTTATCGGGGAAAAAAAATTGTGTGGCATATTTGACACAGCAGGACTTCACTTTTATAATACTTTTTCTGTGAATTTGGAAGCACTGTGTGGCATAATTTGTGCATTTCTAATAGAAATCATACTTCTGACACACTATGAAATCGTTTCCTCGGATTAGCATCGCTTGCTCTTTTCTGCTCTGCATTACAAAAATAAAAATGAAGTACACTGTTAATCATTAGCTTTCTGTTTGTCTGTAAATCATTTTTATTTGGTTTAAAAAAATCTTGCAAGCTTCAGCGTGAAGAAGTGAAAACAGTTTTGCAGTATTGGTTTATGCAATCCCAGCCAATTTGGGCGTCACCCTTATTAGATAGTTCTTACCGGTAGCAATTGCATCACTGGGAGTTGTGGTCTCCTTGTAATAAAGCAGTAGGATGTCTTAAATCTAACTTCAGAAACTAACTGAAGCTTTTAAATTTTATTTTACCATGCTTTGAGAAATCTGATAAATACTTTGCGTAGAAATAAATTCAAAGTCAGTAATCTTAACCTGGAAAAAAAACCCGTTCTTTTCACACTGTCTTTAATATTAGGCAAATGTAGTTTGAAGCAGGGCATTATAGAATTCTGGTGCCTGTGTTGTAGGTTGCAGAAAGAAAAGCTCCAGAAATGTTATACTAAAAGCCACAGGTTTTTAAGAGTTGCCTGTGTGGAAGTTCATCACCCCAAATAAAAAGAAGTTGGAGTGTCACTGATATGCACAACTTGTACAAATGGGAAGAGCTGCACATCAAAGCGTTTTTGTGTAGTGTGACAGAACCTAAATGTTGTCTCTGTACACTGTAGACTGACAATTTTACAGACAAATAAAAATCTGGCAAAATTACAGTCCAAAAGCACTTTGCCAAAAGGTATTTTGGGAATGTTTATTTCATTTGTCATAAAGCCGTGATTTATAGTAACCTAATTTAGACATTTTAAGTGGAGAGATTACTGACTCTGTCTTCATGAGAAATAATGCAGGCCAAGAATTTAGGTATAGATCCTGGAAATGCTGCAGAGTATCCACTGCAAGACCAATACAGCCTTCTGAAGATACTATTTCACTGAAACATGAATAGGGATCAGGCTTCCATGAGTCAGGCTTTAAAACAGTATATTTTTCACAAGCTGGGATATGCAGGATATCACCAGGTTTTTTGAAACTTGGAAGTTTTAATAATGCTGGTGAAGATGGGTTGGGGTTATGTGTATTCTTTTAACAGTCCTATTCCTAAGATTTTGTGATCTCATTAATTAAAAAAGATGCTCTGGAAGTCGTGTTTTGAAAATAAATTCTGTTAAATCAGTAAACATATTTTAATACTATTTGGCAAGGAGCAAAAACCAAAAGCCTAACAGACAGCTTGAAACTCTTAGCATAATTTTTTTTTACTGGTCTGACCTTGAGTATGATGGCCTTAAAAGTAGCAAAACCAAATTGCTTTTGGACAAGAAACCATTAAGAAAATGTGATAAACTTTGCTGTAACTGAACTCTTTTTTCAGGTTTGAGTTTTCAGTGCACTAATTTGAAAATGGGTAAATGAGGAGTGAAATTATGGTACTTTATGCCTTGCTTTGATATGAATTTTCTGACCTGTTCAGGAGGAACAACGTTGTTTTTTTATAACTGAACTTACCAGCTCATCTCAAGATTTTTTGAGGAAAAACATTGATCTACAAGTATGTAGTATATAACAAAAGTTTAATTATAGTTCTGATATGGCTGCTGCTGCTCTGCTGTGGCATTGCTTTCCTCTGTCAGCCATCCATTCCTCAAGGATTGGTGGTATGAGCAGCTTTCATTAAATTCTTTGTCATGTTTCAGTAAGAAAAATCTGTGAGACTGGGATTCCCAGTAGAAGAGTTTTCTATCCTGACTGGTCTGCATTTTCTGTACTGGTCTCCTTCCCCCGAGCAGCTGGCTTGCTAAGAGAAACAACATAGCTGGTAATAAGGATTTTATTGTTCATAGGTGTAGTGGGACCTTGTAACCTTGATCCGTGTTGTGTCACCCTGTTAGTACATAGAAAGAGAAAATCATTTATGTGCATTAAACATTATTCAAAATAGGAAAATAATTGCTTAGCTCTTGGTATAGTGTGTATATGCATTATAATTAAAGAAATGCTTGTTTTCTGTGTTGCTGTTGTTTGTGTGGGGGTTTTTTTGTTTGGTTGGTTTGTTTTTTTCCCCTACTTCTTAGACTAGAAAAATGGTTGCTTTATCAATAGGCATTGTGCCAACAATGAGAAGAGAGTGTAGAAGTCCCTGACTATCGCTTGTTGGTTGTTACTGCATAGGTTTTCTTTCCAGCTGTTCTTTAATACCATCCAGGAAAAAAAAAGAGCCAATACCACATCAGTAACTTTAAATATGTGTTTGAAAGGATAAAAGAAATAAGTTTTGTTCTCTCCCATTTTTCAATAATGAAGTAGGAGTAATTTTCTCCTTCTCTTTTTCTCTATGCATCCCTCCTTTTCTGAAATTCATTTAGCAGCAAGTAGACCATCTATTTTGCACCACCTATTCTTGCCCCCTGTCCCTCTGCCCCACTCAGTGCAATCCATTAAAAAAAAATCTTTTTGCACAGTGGAACAAAATTACTTTCTTATCTCTGCTGGTGGCTACTGAGGTAATGTCTAGTACAGCAACGTTGCCTGTTAAAATGTGACTATAGTAATCTCTATGGGCTTGGAAGTTTTGTTTCTAAAATAGTATTGCAGTTCAAATATTTTGGCAAGTTGAAAGCAGACATTTTCAGGGAAATAATGAGGTAAAATCCTTGTATAACATGTTTCGGCCATTCCCTCTTGTCCTTTTCCCAGGGTATTTACCCGCAGTATCCAAGGGCTGTGTTGCTCTTTGAAAGTTTGCACTAGGACCCCTAAGATTATTGCTTAATTAAAAAATTGTGTGTGTGTGTGTGTGTGTATTCGTAAGTATATGCTTAGTAGCATCAGTTTTTTTCTTGACCCAGCTAGCAATGAGAGGTAGAAAGTCTGCTTCAAGGATGTGTGCATTTAAGAGCATTCCCCCTCCATGCCGTTCCCAGAAAGTTCTTCCTCAAAAGCTGCTGCATCCAGGCTCTGCTTCCAAAAGGATTGAGACTTAATAGAGGGTTTGTGGCTGCCGTCCTTTGCTTAGGTAATTGTCTCTATCCTTAAGGCTCTGCCCTTCAGTGGGGCATGTGTGGTGCTACAGCACTGCCAGGTGCCTTTACGTTCCTTTGCACTATGAGTGACAAAGTGGTCACAAAACTGCTTCTCTTTGAGGAATTCAAGAGTCCCACCAGATCAGGCTAGAAGAAGAGACATCCAACGAATTACAGCCTGCGTTGCTCACCTGGGTTATGTCTTTGCTTGTTCCTCTGGGCTTTAGAGGTCAATTGATTTGTGAGCCGGCCATAGGGAAAACCTTTCAAAGGAATCGATTGTGTTTATCAAAGTTACTTCTCTTGTGTTTCTGCTCATGTTAGTTGCCTTTCATGTCACGAAAGTTTTTCAGATTTCTGGTTTGGGCTAAATGACTTGTAGAGTTTGCAGTTATGGTTTTTGTGTGTTGACTGCTTTGAAAGAGGTGGTTTTTGTGGACTCTTTCTTAAGACTTGTGTACATTGTGTTTCTTACTATTTATTTGTATATACTCATAGTTTTAAAATTTATTTCCAGAAAGGAGTTTTCTCCTTTGAACCTGAATTTTGTTTTCATGACTTCTTTGCATCCTCATTCAAATTTGAATGGGAAGCAGCAGTAATTTGTATAGAGTGCAAAAGGGAGAAAAACGTTGTTGGGACGTGACAGGGGTTAACCTCATGATGGCTGTAACTCTCTTTACAAAGTTGAATAGTACTTTGGGCACAATGTGCTGTGTCACATGGCCATGCCTGGGAGGTCTGAGGTTTAGAGACCACTCAGAACCTGGAGTTGCTTGATTGATATCAGGATTAGTATAGAAGTGACTGCAAGTGACCCCTGCTGCACATGGACTGAGAGTCATCTTTCCTCCAAGTAAAATACCTGGAAATCATGCTGCAAAACCAGTTTTGTTTTGTTGGGTTTTTTAAATTAAAAAAAAAAAAAAGAAAACAATTAGGTTTATACTAGGGCATGATTGTTTTGTCCCTGATTATTTAGTGTATTAATAAGCAAAGAAGGAAACGTGGATTGAGATCAGTGTTAAACAGTGCAAAAATTTCCTGTCACTGTTATATATAATATTCAAATGTATGTGAATGTCCATACTGGTGGCACCTCTTAAAAAGACCTTAGTTACAGCCTGAGTGCTCCTGTGCACTGTCACTGATCTCATTGCTTTGAAGGGCTGCATTGATAATGAAACCAAGCATGTGAGCATCAGGGCCTGTAAAATTTTACTGTGTATTAATTTGAGGAGTATGTGCTTTTACAGATGTTGATTGCCTTTTGAGGATGTACCTGCAAATACCAACCACTATAGTAATTAGATTTTGTTTTCTTTAGAATTGTTCTTCTATTTTTACTTCTATTTTATGGTCCTTTAGTTTTTTGATAATGGTGGAAAATGAAGTACAACAAAAAAAGAAAGTACAGTAAACTAACAAAAAATATTTTCTCCTCCAGAATTATTTTACTGCAGAATTTGTGCAATGGTATGGAATTTATTTTTCAGGTTATATTTTGTATTTTCTTGCCTGATGTGTGAGCATACTTGTATAACAGTGAATGTCATAAATCACTTATGAATTCATTTGTTTTAATACAATTTTGATTCTTTTTAAAGTCTTCTAAAGTTGTTTTTGCATTTATTTCAGAGTATGAGTTCTTTTATCACTGCTTAATCATTCTCATTTCTTAAAAATTTAAAAAGGCTTTTGTCTTTTCTGTCAGTTTGCTGCTATTTAAAATTCCATGAAAAACGTCTGCTAGTTTGGAATTTAAAGTTCCATTTTTCTGCATATAATATAATCAGCATCAGTATGAAAAGAATTAAATACTTTAATTTTTAATTTGGCTTGTTTTGAATGAAATTATTATTTCATTGTATCAGATTTTGTAGAAGTAGATGTCTAGTTAATTAAACAATACATTTTTACAACATACATAAGTATTCTTAGGTGAGGATAATTTCAGATAATTTATGAAGAGGATATTCGAAGATTGATCCACTGTTTGAGAAATCATGTTTTATGTCTTCCCGTAAGTTGAATTTGTCACTGAATGAGCATCTCCAGTGTGTTCACCTGAAAATGCATTGTGAAAATCAGAAGATAATTTGTAAACTCATCATAAACTAATGAGTAAGAAGTGAAACACTTACTTTAAATGTTTCAAGAACAAAAATATAGAAGGGTCCTATATGCTTCAAAGTGGAAAATTTAATATATACAAGATGGTTGGTGCTAATACTGAAAAAAGGATGATTGATCTAGAATACAGTTTTACTGCAGTGATGTTTCACCAGTGCTTTAATTTTGTTTAGTGAAACTTCTTTCTTGTAACTGAATGGGATATGCATGTGGAATGGTGTTAATGTATTTCAACTGACTAATAATGCTTCCCTTACTGAGGCTTAGCCTGTCATCTTTCAATGGCAAAGTGCCTCTTGATATTCCTGGGAGTTTAAGCAACTGCAGTGCAAGACAGATTAAATAGTACTTTTTAAATTATATGCAAAAGTAATAAGAATATTAAAGTTGTGGAGTTAGGCACTCCAAGTTGCCTGTTCCAACCTTAATGTAGTCTTGTTGTACGTATACATTATGATAATTCTGTTCCTTGTTATACTGAAAATCTGTTTCAGATTTTCTTAAATGCAAGATTGTCATCTGTCTTTTTGCAGTTCTGTGCTCCATCTCTTGTCTCTCACATACATTGAAAAGTTAAGTACCTTGAAGAAATATTCTCTGATCATGTTGTAAAAAGCTGTATCACAAGTGATAGGCACTGAGGGATCAAATTAACGCTGCATGAGAAGCAGACTTGTCAGCAAAATACTTTAGTTGGTGGTTTGTTTCTGTTTCTCACTCTACAATTATGCTGGGGCCCAGAGAGCAGTGACAGAACTGCTCACAGCTTCCCAGTACAAGAAATGGGAACTAAGAGTAACATGGAAACCAGCTTGAGTCTGAGTAGTTTTGGAAAGATGCTGCTTGATAAGGTTCCCTGCGGGAACAGTGAAGAAGACTCATTGGTTCCATAATTTCTCTGTATTTTAAATTCTGATTATATTGTGATGACCTAACGATGGATGGGACTTGACATATTTTGGGATAGAGTGTGTTTGTGAGCCTATTGTTGTTTGCAGCGTGTTGTTGTTTATTGTATGAATGGGTCTCAAGTTCTGAGGCTTCATATGTTTCAAACTATTATCGGAGTTTTTAAACAAATGTAACATATAGCATTCAGAGTATGGGCTGCCTATTTTCAGCATGATGATGTGTGGCTCCTACGAAATTATTTTCAGTGAACATTTTCTGGTGTTTCAAATATACCTGGATTAGATGCTTCTGGTTTCTGAGTTGCTGTTAGTGTGTTCTCTTGGGGTGGCATTTTTCTGCCATCCCTTGCTCATGAGGTTGTCTGCGGGTTTTGCCATGATCATTGCCAGAATTCTTGTGTAGAATTCCTGCTTTTCATATAGCTCACGCTGTGAGTACCTCTAAATATTAATATTTTAAGATATATTTTTATATATCTATATACACCTACACACATGCACAAACACATATGGACGTGTGTATATGTGTAAAGGAGCTGATTCTGAACATTGGAATTACTGCTGAAAATAACAGAAGTAAAATAATTCTTCAAAACCTATGTTTGCTTTCTTGATACTTTTATAGAAATCGTAAGACTCCTGTGAATCTTTAAAGAACCTGCCATGGAGTTGTTGGGTGAGAATTTCCCTCTGGACTTTAACGACAAGTGAAATGTATGGATGTGTTCTTGGCTTCAATCCTGCAGGTTCAACATCTGCCTGATGGAAGCAGAACATTTTCACCAGAGGTTCTTGCACTTGGAATTTGCTTCCTTCTGTGGGTCTGTGTCAAAACCTGACTGAGCCTGTTTAACTCGAGGCAGTGGTGTAAAGCCCATCTGTTCCTTGAAACTTTTCCCTGAAGGAGTCATCTAGAGTGTATTTATGTTCTCAGCTGTGGTTGTGCTTTTTCAAATACTTAGTTGATGCTTTTTGACTAACTCGTGGTTTGGGTTTGGTTTTGGTTTTTGTTTTTTTGTTTTGTTGTTGTTGTTTTTTTTTAAGGCTATGCCGAATGGATGTATTCATAAAACAAATTTTAAGAATGTTGCAGAACTTCCCTATCTTTAACTTGTAAAGGCAGTGAAGGACTCGTGTCCCTGTTTACTATGAGCAGAGAAATAACATTAATGAACTGCTGCTGTTAAGAAGAATAGAGTGTAGAGAACACATTGAGACTTCTTTTGTTCTATTCAAAATATGCAAAAGTCTCTGGAAATAAGTGAAAATGCAAAGCATGTGTAACTAGAAACCCTTACATACTTAGTTTTAAAGTATCCTGACAGTGTAATAGATTGTTACATTCTTTAGAGAGGAAGAGTACTAACAGTTTTACAGATAGTTTCAGTATCTTTTCATTTGAACTTGGAATCACCGATTTAATTTGGTAGGTATCAAGGTGACATTCAAATTCTAATCAAAATTTCCTTCATGAATCTTTGTTGAGTGCACCTGGGGGGAAAAGTGTACAGTTAAGTAATTAGCAAAATTAAAAATTAAAACAAAAATAACATTATGAAACCTTTTTCTGGATGAGGAGATTGTATTTGTGACATCGTGACTTTAAGTGGTCTACCTTAATGTTTTCATGGGAGGAAAAGAGAATGTTATTACAAAGGTGCTTCAAGTGCAAACATTGGGACTGAATTACATTCATTTGTTCTTGTACGATGTTTGAATGAATTATTTCATTAACTAAATAAGCTATTGAGCCCTGTCTACATGAGGAAGCTATCACAAAATAAGTTATGGTATGAATTTAAAGTATAATAGCTATTCAGCAGTAACTCCTTTTATGAACAGTTTTATTCTGTACTACAAGTGACCTTTCACAGTTTAGTTGACTGAAAAACATGCAACTTTCCTCCAACCCCAACAATGAATAAATTTTTATGTAGGGAGTTAGTGCAGAATAGTTACTACATGATAAAATTAAATTGTTAGCTTTTTTGTGTACTTTTTGTGACATCCTTAAAACCATCCTTAGGACGAAGTATAGTGTAGGTTACAGATGTATTCCTACAGGTACTTGTATGTTGTATATGGGCTTACAGCAAAATATATTCCTTCTGAGAATATTTGCGAAAAATGTTTAAATTGTTGACAATATGATTCAATTGACGATTGTAAGTCCACTATTTCTCGCTGGAATCAAAGATGCTGGATATGCAAACTTGCTTATTGTTATTTGTAAAATAAATTAATAAATTCATTGACTAAGTTAGATTCACTTGCTATGTTTAGTTGACATAAAAGGACTAATGATGTTAAGAAAATGACAGGATTAAGAGCAATTGGTGTGTTTAGGATTCAGGTATGTCATAAATGACTTATTTTCAATAATCGTAAAATTGCAAAATGACCTTTATTCTCTTGCATAGTATTATGTGAATATGATAAAGCTAAGTTCCCATATGTCATTGCTTATGTGATAGATAGGAGAGCTCTTGTGCTCATGTATTTTGCTGTGTCCAGCAGCTTCTGAATATGGCTGCTGTTCTGCTGCCTTCTGGCTTTCTAACACAGTGGATTTGGGGCGCAAATATGGAAGCCTTCACATGAGAAAATCGGAAAATGGTTGGATGTGTGTATCCCTTAAGCCATGTGAAGACAAAAATATTGATTGTGTGTTAATGTCTTTAAATATTATATGCATTTTGGCTTTTCATGAGAATGTAATTTCAAATACTTCAGTTTGCTCGTCTTGCAGTTTTTATCAACAAACTACTTTTGTTCTCAAAAGTGTGCATTATTTTTTCAGAAGCTTTGATCATGTTAAGATTTATTGTCTGAAAATGGTAGCTCTGTGCATTTCTTAAATATACTTTCCATAATTTTTTAAGAAAATAGAAAAACTGGGATTAGAGCTGAATGGAAACAAACAGCGTTTGGAACAAGCCCAGCAGGATGTGACAGAAGCCAGAGAGGAGTGCCTAAAACTGACAGAACTGCTGAGTAAATCTGAGCACCAACTGCACCTCACCAGGTACCCCTTATCCTATTACATGCTGTAGTACCAATTTCATTCTGCTAATTTTTTGCCACGGGCAAGTTACTTGCAGTCATTGACTGCATGGGCAGCCCTGAGTCCTGTAGAAGCAGAGACTTGAATGAGTGAGTTGTGAGCTACAAAGTGAGTTATGGACCATAATTTATGAAAGTGAATTACTGGTGTGAAGAAAAGGCAACATTCAGTTTTGGTGGTGAGGTAATGTGCTTTTGGGCTGGAAGAAGAGCAGGGGAGAATGCAGCTACGTTCTTTTTGTTGTTGCTGTGTTTGGTAGGACAAAGATACTTTAAATGTTGAGACCATAGTGTGCAGCAGCACCTTTTAAGTATTGGAGTTCTCAGATTAATAACCTGACGTTTCTGCAGCAGAATGACCAGGAATGTATAAATGAACATAATTGTGTTAAGCTTCAGTGAAGATTAAACAATCAAAAGGTAATATTATTGCCTACAAATGGAAGGTAAGCTCCAAGTATGTGAGGAGGGTGCTTAAAGTCACTTGCTCAGTGGAGATGTGATACTGTGCAAACACTGTGTGATGAGAGACTCTTCCAGAGCTTACTCCATCCTTGGGTATAACTCCCAATGGCATTTACTGTACTATTCATTACACATTTCTAGAAAACACTGGAAGGTTAACATGCCAATTATTCATTGCAGCTTGAGTATTGCTAACTACAGGAATTTTTCTTTTTGCTACAGAAAATGCTGTTGTCTGACTGTTTGCAGGGGTTTGGTGTTGTGTGTGGTTTTTATTTTGTTCCATCCCCTGGTTTCCCCCCAGGAGTGAACATCCAGAAACAAATCTGGCAACTTTTACTCAGTCCTTAAAGAAAAAAGTTAACTTGGTTTAAATTTTACATGGGGGGTTGGCAAAACCTCAGATTTTTATCACTTAACAGAAGTCTTCACGTTTATCCAAGTCTTGTACTCTTTGGGCTTTGTGAGAATTCTGCCATTGAGTAAATGGAAATAAAATAGAGCCTTGTCTAAAGTATTAAATTCAGTGAATCAATTTTTTATTCAGCTACGCTTCTGTGTAATTCAGAGCACGGTTGTTTAACAGATGGAAGAAAGTACCACTCTAACAGCCTGTATTTAGAGAAAAAATATGCTAGAGGTTAATGAACTTGAAAAAAGTTTTGGGTGAGTTGTTAAGATATCTAAAGTTTGGATTTAGCATAACTTTATTAATAATGATTTGTTGTGATAGTTAACCAAATGGCTTACCACGCTCCTTTTAGCAAAAGGCTGATTATATGCATTATAACTTTGGATATCTTTGAGGAAATCTGATTAGCCAATTTTTTTTTTTTTTTTTTGTTAAAATACTCGATGATGTACTATTGCCTGCTTTTACGTAGCAAGGTACTTAAAGCTGGATACCTACCTGAATCATCTGTTTGTTATCTTTTCAATCTATGGTCTCTCTGACTCGGGAAGTTTCTGAGATGCAAATCACAGAAGGCTGAGAAGAGTATTTGGGGCAAGTGTGCTGGCCCTGTTCTCATACAGTTCCACAGACATCTGCTTCTTGAGACAGATGCAGAACTGACACAGCCTGTGTACGCCAGTGCAGCCACTCTTCTGCAATGTCCTAATCTTTCTTTTATTTTTCATTTGTGTTCATGTTTTGGCTTCTGTTTATAGATATGCTTATAAGTATTGAAGTGGTTTTTGCGCTGACATCTAACTGTTGAAAAATGGTATACATTGAAGCATGGGAAATAGGTTTGAATCTTTCTCTTCGATATTCCCCAAATTCTATAACACCTTGTTCTCTGTAGGTTTTTGTGTCTTCCTTATCTTTGGAGCGTCTTGTCTGCTTTCCAGGAATACACTTAAGTGATGTTGCTGTCATGAGTGAAGAAGGGGTGGAAAAAAAATGATGAGAGATTCATTGCTCCTGAACTGTCACCCGTTGTCCCTGTGTACTTAGATTGGTAGGGCAGGGTTAGATATGTTCTCTCATAGTCATCTGCTTTCCCTGAGTCTCAGAGGAGAAGACTCCCTACTGAAATGAAACTTTCCTTCGCCTGAACTCTTTCTCTTCCTCTGAGATCACTTCCTGCCAGAACTGGTTTTCTGTATTAGTGAAGATATAAAAGTTGCATGTCTCTGGTGCATTAGTTTTGCATTTTGAATTCAGTATGTTTTTAGTGGATGGTACATCTACAGTTCTTGCAGATGAATTTTATTTACTTACGATCTGCCATCTTTCATTGTTTATTCCCTTCACCTCAAGTGGCAACTGTGCCTGTGAAAATACTCACTTGAAGGGTAGTGGTAATAGCAGTCCTGTGGGGGTTGTAGACTCATTCACTGTGGCATTTGCCAAGTAAAACAGATTTTAAGCTCTAGACACCTGCCTGCAGGAGGTTGCTGCAGATATTGCACTGATTTGGTGCGTCTCTTGGGTATTCTGGCCTTGGCCTTGTCTTGCTGATTCCCCTCTTTTCAGGAGAGGACCAGCTGGTCCACTCCAAGTCTTCTCACAACACTGGACTTGAGGGAGGCCTGTACTGCTGTTACATGGTTGTGGGTGGTCTTTCTGTTGCCTTGCATGACCTGTCTGTGGTGTTCTGGCAAAAATCAGAGGTAGCTGAAGAGGTACAGAAAGAGTTTCTTGTATCATATAAATTAGTATATTACTAAGGAGAAAATTTCTTCAGTAATCCACTTATTCTAAATTTGGATATTATAAATAGAATAATAAAACTAATACCAGAACTTTGGATTTCGATGTGTGCAAATGAGATGGTAAATATTATATGAATGGATTAAATGACAAAGAGCACGCAGTCTGTGTCTTAATGAGAAAAAGAGAGTGTTCTGCAGAACTGCACTCTTCTCCAGGAGTCCCACTTTTTTGCTGCATCCTAGTTTTTAGACACAGTTGATTGATTACCAACTAAACAGCTTCTAAGTTAACAAAATGTACTTGTTAAAAATCAAGAAAAAGGTTACAATTAGCTATTCTAAACCATTGCCACAGAGTTTAAAATTGCCTTTTCCTGTCACCTTTCTTCCTGGAGCAATATGTTGCTTAGAAATCCTTGCTATTAACATTCATTTCTTGCCGTTTAATCTAGTTAGTAATTCTGATTTGTATGTCTTCAAATGACTGGGAAAATACGGAACTTTTGCTGCGTATTTTTGGTTGTCAGTCATGTAACTTTGCAGATGTCACCGTGCTATGAGACTGACCATGTTGTTTAAAATATATATATATTTTTTTTTACCCTAGTTTCAGCTTTGTGCTTGTTCGTATTAGTTACCTTAGTAGGAGAATGTTATGAAATTACTTCTGAAGACAATGTTAAATTGCCGTTATTTTGGCAAGGTTGCATCTTGCTAATGAAGCTTATCTGAATCCATTCTTCAGAGAGCAGAGAACAAACAGATCTATTGTTCTTTGTCCATGAGAGAATAATCGATAAAAGTCACATCAGCATGTTAATGGAGAAGCTCACGTAAAAGATGCAAGATGTTAACAACTTGCCCAGATCTTAGCATGTCATCTAATTTACTAAAATTTTTCACTATTCTTACATAATGGAATCATCATTAAAAATATTTCCTCTTTTTGTTTCAAATCAAATCTGAAGTTATTATAATATTTGTTTCAGTTGCAGTCAGAGGTAGTTCCTGTTGGCATATGCCAAAGCAGGTAAATAAATCTTAAGAAGCGAGGGAACCTCTGAATTTCAAAGTTGAACTTTTTCTGTGCCATTGTGCATTTTCTCTCAGGCACAGAGATGGGTAGATGGCTTGAGATATTTTTGATTGAAATGTCATCTGAAATTTGCTGGGAGATGTAAGTGATTGGAATTGAAGCAGATTTAGTTTAGTTTAATTTTTTTACTCTTCTTATTTGCTTATATGGAACATTGCAAGCAGTATTGAATGTCAACTTGTAGGTGGGGAAAAATTACTGCACAGTAGAGGAACCCGTGCTTCCAGGTTCAGGTGACCCACCAAACTCCCCTGAATCCCCCCTCACACTCTTGTAGGATATGTTTTTATTACAATGAATCAGTGGGTGTTATAGTCCTTGATTTTTTTATTTTTTTTTTTATTCCCCCCCTCCACCCCATTATGTGCTATTTCTTTTCTCCCTTATTTTTGAAAATGATATGATCTCTAGAAAACAGCACATCTAAGACAGTGGCATTTGGGGACTACGGTGGGTTTTAGCAGTGCTATAGCCCTCCTAATGTGCCCTTCTAGCCCTTCTTGCTAGTTTCAGTGCCTCTATTAACACTAATTTGTATTACATCTGTAATAAATAAAGTGCATAAATCTGTCGTTCCACCTCCGGGTTCCTGTGGCATTATTTAATCACTGAAGCTCCTTGATTGAGCAGTATGTCGTAGTATGTCGTCACCAGCGTTCCTTGGTAGAATTGCAGCATGCCTCATACACTGATTTCCCGATTTAAGCTATATTATTAAATGATAAAATGTAAACTAAGTTCTTGGTGGTTATACATAGCCTTCTAGGGACTTGCACAATACTTAGTGTCATCTATTGTTTTTTTTCTAGTACTGTCTATTAGTTAGCAGCACACTTACTGTTGTGCTTTTTCCAACAATTTTAGCACATCAGAAAGAGTCCATCATCTATGCTGGAAAGGAGGTAACATTTGAAGAAATGTTAATATTCTAATATTACTAATATTAAATGACTGAGATAGGGTTTATGTTCCCAGATTGACTGACTGATGGAAGGACCAATAACACTTTAATTGGGGGGGAAGCGGAGAAGCAGAAATTAGGTATAAGCAGTGATCAATTTCTAGGGTTTTTTTGTTTTTTGGGGTTTTTTTAATATTCTGCTTGTCTTGTACAAAACTGTTATTTTAAAATGCAGGGAGGAGTGATAACATGAAACAACCCTGATAAGTAATAAACTTTTTAGATTCCGCTTCATATGTTTATTTTTCATTAAATTTAGGGACGGTTGCAACTATGTTGTTGTGATTCAGTCAACATTTATTTCTATCTGGTTTTCATATACAAAGGCATCGGGATGCCAGAAAATAAACTGTTAACGGAGAATTAACTTCTTTGGCACGCTTTCATACTTATCTTCCAAATTAAAGAAAATGAAATGGGCAGAAGCACAGTGTAGATTACCTCCTTTTTGTCAAAAATGGTGGGAATTTGAAAATTAATAATAAAAAAGGGAACAGATGCAGTAACATGCCAGAGGGAGATTAATGTGGAGAGTAAAATCTGTGAGCAACAAAACTGAAGCAAACTGAATCAGTGGGAGGTGGTTGTACAATCAAAATCAGGATAAAAGAGAAATTACAAACAACCCTGCACTTGTCAAAGTAGTAGTAATGAAATCCTGACTCTGCCAGCAGCGAGAACCTGTGTTAGCACTTTGGGGTAAGGCCGGGAGCCGGGTGCCAGGTAGGAGGGCAGCGCGAGGCTGCTGGGCGGCAGCCATGGCGTGTGGAACAGATGGCGGGGAAAGCTGGCCGGGGAGGGGCTCCTTCGCAGAGCTAATCAGACAGTAACGGATGGGGCAGCTGGGAGGACTGACCACCGAGAGGCGAGCGGCGGGGTAGCCGCAGCCTCGCGCGATGTGTGCAGTGGTGTGCCCGTCGGTCGGACGGAGAGAAGACCTTGCCACGTCTTCTCCGCGCGGCGGCCGCCTCGCAGCGTCTGGGGGCGCACGGCGGCCTGGCCCCGGGCCGGGGCAGAGCAGGGAGGGCAGGCGGGGCTGCCAGCGCCTCCCGCCAGGTGCGCCGTGCCCCTCGCCACCTCAAAATGCGCCTTTGCTCTCGGTCCCGCCGCCCGATGAGGGTGCGTGTTTTCGTATTGTGTCGTAGCGGCATATTGAATGCAGAATCTGGCGACTGACAGAAACACAAAAGCACGTGGGTCCGAGGACTGACCCAGCAGACCGATGACAAAACTTTGCTCCTATTGAAAGAGGGGAGAGCTGTAGGTCGGCACCTTCCCACAGGGTTGGGCCCCTCCGATAAATGAAACCAGTTTTCTGATGTTTTATTTTTGCTCAGAGGAGGCACTTCCCTCTTCGTAAATGAGAGCTTGTGAGGAATGAATGGAGGTCCGAGCCTTCTGATCTTGAGTCACATGAATAATTTTACTCCTGTGAGAAGTAAAGATCAATAGGATTTCTTGTGCAAGCGAGAGGTAGTCATGTGCAAGAGGATTACGAGGTCGTGCCCTGTGTTGATGACTGTCAGCTTGAAAGAGAAATGAAAACAAAATTTTATCAAGGAAAGGGGGAAATAAAATCCTGAAGCGTATCAAGGGAGGCCTGACCTGTTACGGCCCGGTTTAGTTTGATCGGGATATGATACTTTTTCAAACAATTTCAACAAAGAAATCTACGTCTCCTGCATCTGCTTTTTGAACTTGTGTATCTCTCATCTGCGGAAGGTTTATAGCTTGGCCCAATTATTCATTTTGAGTGGGGAGAGGAGGAAACATTACAGGGATTTGAAATAGGTGGTATAACATAGCCATATGCTATTTATGCAGCAGTTTCTGCAATAAATCTAATTTGGTGCTGTCAAAAAAGATTAGACTTATTTAGTATAGCAGCACATTAGTAAATGATTGTGGTAGCTTTGAAAGTTGTCATTCACTCTGGTTTACTTGCAATAGAATCTTGCAAAGCTTTTTTTCCCCTTCCCTTTCCCCCGAGCAACACTTTGAAAATGTCTCAGTTCTTTGTCCTGCAGCTGTAGAAACTGCAAATATTTCCACAACCGAGAATAAGGTCCTGCTTTAAAGTAGTTGAAGAAAGGGATGGAAGAAAGAATAGCCTCTATTGTTAGCAATTATATTAATATATAGGCTGAAAAATTAAAGCGGCGGGGGGGAGAGGATAAGTTTCTCCCTTGCCTACAGGTTTTTGTAGTGCAGCTGAAATTGTTTATCTGATTATACAGCATGTAGATAAATTAGCTACTCTGCGTTATTATAGAAGGTAAAATATTTTACCTGCCATGATGAGACCATATGCTGCTTTACGAAGACTGATACTGAATGATTTGAAATAAATCGGCTCTGTTGTCTTCTGGCAGTGCCTTGTAGAAACTTCGAAGCTGCTAATACTTTGTGTCAGGGTACTACACAATTATGTAAATATCTTCCTATTTAATCATTTAAACATATTTAAGATGATTGTACAAACATGTAAAAGCCATTGATAAAGTTTAAAAGGTAGAGAAAGAAAGAATATAAGTGGAGTAAAGAATAAATCTGAAGTCATATGTTAATTTTGAATATGGAAGTATTTATAAATTACCTTTTTTAATTTTTAAAGTTTAAACATGGTTGGCAATTTAATTTATTGTCCTACAATACAAATTTCTCAAGGAAAAAGCAATAATACATTTTCAGATATTATTCTTAGATTAATCTAAATTTTTTTCCATGGCATTTTAACTACAACTGGTCACATCAAATTTCTCTAATGATTTCATTTTTTATACATCACATCAGTTTGTTGAGGCAGCCAAATAGCTACTGCATGTAGAGTGTGGTTCAGGACTAGTGACAATACTTAAAATGCTTTGGAGAGAGCAGTGAATTCAGATGAAACACAGAAGAGACAAACTGCTGTCAAAAACAAACATCTTTATAAGGTCTTTGTTTTGAGCAGTTATTATTCAGCACTAACAGTAATAAGTTTATCTGTGTGTATCAAATATTTACTTTGATCTCATTCAAATTAGATTTTCTATTTGTGTGACTAATGACAAGAAGATAATGATTTCTTTTTTTGAACCATAAAAATCTTTCTGACACATGTATTCAAGGCTGCTGGATTTTTTGCTGAATTTGCTCCTGGAAAAATGGTTCTGAATTTGTCTTTATTTTTTATTTGTTCCAGGGCTTTTCTCACAAGTATATCTGAAAGCTTGTTTTACAATAAGTAAAATAAAGTGTACTTTTTCTATCAGCACTTGGTATTTGTGAACTGAAACAGTTTTAAAAGCCACATTGTGCTTTCAAAAGTATATTAAAAGTTGTTCATTTTGTGCATTCCCAGCGATTGTTGGTTTGTCTTCTTTTTTATTGTTTTCCTTCTGTGAAATTTCCTCCTGAAATTCTTGCCTAGAAAAAAAAATTCAACAGAGAACCCAAAGCGTCCTCAAGTGTGGACTTTATCTAACTTGACGCTGAAGAGCGTCCGCCTGTAGGTTGCCATCTCCAGATAAAGCAGCTGGTAGATGGAGGGAGGAAGGAGAATCAGCAGAGCCCACCAGCTCTGGCTGCTCTCCTCAGCCCTTTGCTCCGTGCCCTTGTGCCGGTGCTTGGTCAGGGGTAGGTGTGAGCCGGGAGATGCCTGTCTCGAGCAGGCAGATGAGCACAGCCGCTGCTGTCGTCGGCTTGAGAGAGCTGACCTCCTTCCCCTGCCCACGCTGGTAGCGGGGAAGGCTTAATAGCGTTAGCGTGCTGCTCTTGGGTGCCCCTGCGGTCCTGGGGGTTTGAGTATCAAACCACATTTTTGTAGAAATAGGAGCAACTGTTCTTGATTAGCTTCTCCGTGTTGTTCGCTTGCCTTCTACAGGGCTGGAATCAAACTGGGGAATGGAAGTTTCTCTGTAGTTAGGTCAGACACTACTGCATATTCTTTTTGTTCCAGAGTTCCTCTTCTATTTCCAGTGCTTTCGTTCACCTGCATGTAGTTTCTTATGGAAGAACGTCATAGCATCAGAAAAAATTCCCTTGCTATTCCAGTGACTCATCCCCATATAAGGGATGTAGCTGTTTGAAGTTATTATTCAGCTAAACTTGTGAAGTATTTGTCAATGCAATTTTTATTAGAGTCAAACTCAGACCTAACATAAGTGTAACTGCATTTCTGCTAATGAGATTGGATTACCTCCTGGATTTGCTCCCAGAAAGCTTTACTTAAAATTCATTTTTGGTAAAAGGGTAATAAAATGGGTGATTCGTTATAATTGCTTACAAAACTTAAAATATGTATTTTATTTTTTGGTGCTGTATTTAATCTTGGTGAAAGACTTTTTAATTTTTTTTAAAGGCTACCCAAGGTATGCAGTGAAGTTGAAAGGTATTTCTTATTTTAGAAGAAAGAGACTGTCGAGGAGGTTAGTTAATAATTCAGGAGCTTGTGGTTATCAGACTGTGTTCCTGAAAAGAAATATGGGTACAGGAATTGCTAAAAATAATGTAGCCTGTTGACAATATGAATTTAGTCTCAGCCCTGACAAAGAATCTTTACAATTTGTCTCAACATGGAAGGCAGTATTTTTACAAAGAGTTGCATATGTGTGTTTTACAAGGCTTGAAAACAGGAAAAAATATTCAGGATATCTTTTTTCCCTTAAACAGTGTTGCATTTGAGACATCAGTAGGTAAGTTTAAAAAAAAAAACAACCAACCAAACAAAAAAAACCTGCAAATGAAATAATTTGCAGCAAATGCTGCTGGCCGCTTTAAGGTTTTACTGTAAACTTACTGATTCAGCTGTTCCCATTTTCTCTTTGCATTTGTAGTCAATATCTTTGTTACATGGTGTTAAAATGAGAGTCAAAAGCTTTCATTTATTGCTATATTTGTAATATTTTTATTAGCCTTTTCCACTTCTTTGTATAGGTCTACAAGTCCTTCTCAGATTCTGCTAGTCTTTGCTGGAAGGTACAGATATACGTATATGAAGAAAAACACATGAGGTGTTGGAGTTAGCAAATGATGATTAAAATCTATTATTTTGCTTCTGTATTATTTCTCCTCTACCCCGAACTGCTCTTCACAAATACAGGACTGTAAAGAACTTCATCTTCTGCTGGTTAGCAGAAGTGGATTTAAATCCACACCGACAGTTCATTTGACAATGACCTTGAGGGGCTTTGCTTCTTGAAGAAGAAAGCAGAAGCTTGCGGTAAACAAAGTTCACTTCTGACAGATGGATTGAATGACAGAAAGGTTGCGAGTGCCAGAATAGCCCTGGCAGAGGAGGAAATGTTCAGTGGAATCCAACAGGAGAGGAGGTGTGAACAGGTGCAGGGTTGCTGACGGAAGGGGAACCAGATGGAAGGAGCCAGAGCCAGTTTATTTAAAGGAAAAGGCAGAAAACACTGAAAGGCTGTGCGATCAGTGGCTAAAAGTGTGCATGGAAGAAGGTAAAAATTCACAAAGCAAAACTGCACAGTGGGATATCTAGCACTTAACATAATGGTAGTAATTTGTGAGTTTCATTTTAAAGTTGCTGTTGAAATACCTTTCTCCCTTTCTCTTGATAGCATAAAGAAGAGAGATTTGTAACCTCCAAAAAAAAAATAAAGGCAAAACACTAAACCCCTCAACTGTTCTACCGCCTGTCCATTATGTCTAATACTAATGTGCAGACAGTTACAATCAGGATAATACAAAAATTATGCCATGGTTGACCAAACCAATAAAAGGCATATAAGGCTGGATTTTTATTTTCTAACTCACCTGTTCATATCTAGCTCCTGTGATATGTGGGTAGATAAACATGTATTTTATTGTGGTGTTTCTGTAATATCTAAGTAAATCAACAACAGTCAAGTACAAGGTGATGTTAGCACATTATCGTATCTTTCTTGCTTTTGGTCACAAGTTTGTCAGTTTGCTGGAATATGTGGTGTCTTGCTGTAGAGTGGGGGAGAAGTCTAGCTTACTCCTGGATCAAATTCCCTCAAAATCAAATATTGTCTTTCAAATTGTCATCCTGAAGAACGCTTTCTTCTGTCAAATTGTTCTGCTTCTTCCCAAGCTCTTCATGTGAGGCTGGCTCTCTTGGAGGCAGAGAAAACTGCTCCCCACTTCTTCTCAACTTCAGCAATAGCTGGGGAGAGTGAACAGTTTCATAGTACCAGGCCTATGGTAGCATCACCGCAGGTTGGGTGTCCAAACCTAATGCCTATGAAAAATGTGGGTGACTGTTCAGCAGTCGTTCATAGTGCAGCTGTGATCTACTGGATCATGTAGCTGTGCTCATCTGGTCCGGATCAGGTGTGAGCGCACAGTCACTTTCCTTTTGAATTAGCTAGAGCATGCAATGCAGCATTTATGCTGACTTTATGCCAGCTGCAGCAGGACAGATGATACCTGATTCAGCATAAAGCTTGCTGGTACAAAGTTAACGTACCAAAAACATTGGGGTTTTTGAATAAATTTAAATTGTCTGAGTCAGTTCATAGCAGATCAGGTATCTGCATCATTTTTTTCATTCAGTGGTGGGAGCCTGATGGTTGGATTTACTGTATTAGCAAGCTGAGCCTTGGAGTACAGAGTTAAAGTTGTTTGAAGCTGGCCTAAGTCTATGCTGCTGCTGAAAAGGTAAATCCCTCGAGTGGAAGTATGTGGCTCTGTCTGACCACATATTGCCAGGCCCTTGCTTGTGTTGACGCTGAAGACGGGCACCCGTATAATCAGGCGGTCCAGGGAGTTATTCAGTTAGAAAAAAGAATCATTTGCTCTTGTAGAATAAGTTACATGAGTGCTAACTATATGGGGTTGAAAAGAGAGACTGCGCTTAATACTGGTCGTGTTGCCTTAGACTGGCTTAAATCTGTCCTGAAGCTGCATCGTAAGAGACTGCTGGTGCCAAATTTGAGAATCACCGTAAGTCAAGAAAATTACTCCTTTATTGTAAATACAGTGAAAATAATTCAAATAACTTTGTGTATACAGAGTAAATGCCTGTAAAAATCTTCTTTTGCAAGCAAACATTTCAACATTCAGACATTTGTGGAAGTGGCTTGTGGAACATGGAATATTCTAGAGAATGGGGCACTGTAGTGTGAACTGCTTAGGGCTACGCACTACGCCTTTACAATAATCAATTTTCCTGTTGCATCTTCCCATGCAACTTGTGTTCTGTACTAAATTGTCTGTTTCTGTAAGTGTTTGCAAATTCTTTCTTTTATGCTGAATTTAAAGAAATCCAATCCTTTTATTTTGTTAATAGATTTAGCAGATAGAAGTAGAGATAGGATATACCACCAGTTATGTATATACTCATTAACAAGATTCAAGCTTCTTCATGTCATATAGCTTTCATAGGAGTAATGTTCCGTGTCTCTCAGTTCCTATGGCCTCGCAACTCTTAATCTTTCTCATGACCATCAATTTCTCGTGTTGGTAATTTTGAAGTAGTTTTCAAGTACAGCAAGTACTCAAAAATAGAGTAGGAATCATTTCCTGAACAGCCATTAATCTGAAATATCTTCTGATGCCTCAGGTAGGGTGTAATGGGCAAAATGGAGGCTTTAGACTTAGCATTTTATTGTTTCTGTAGACCTCCTAGTAGTACATAAAGTGCAAATACATATATACAAGGTATAAGGTGGTTCCAATGGCGTAGCTGCATTCTAAATAGAGAAAGCAGTAAAAAAAATTCAGTGGGAACAAGAAAGTTATATGCACCAATTTCTGTTTCAGTAAAATTGAAATTCTCAGAGAAAACCAGGATGTAGTATGACAAGTGAACGTTGTTTTGATTCTGGAAGTGGGGATACAGTTGGGTAATTATTTGCATTGTGGGGAAATAGTTTCAAGCTAATTTGTCAGATAATTGTAGTTAGTCTCTTGACAAAGTTGGAAATATGGACAGAGCTCAGTCTTTTTCTGTATTCCCCAGCAAAAGCATTTGTTGTATTTTGAGGTGTTGTTTGTGAAGTAGTACTAGTCTTTTATCTCAGGTATGGTAGTAAAAAGTTTTGTTTGGTTGGTTCACTAACATACTTTGAAGGTATTTCTACTTTAAAGTTATTTCTGTAGCATCTTCTAACCTTCCAGATCCATATTTAAAGAGCTGAATCATTTTTAATGCTTTATTTTTTTACCACTTTTAAACCCTAGACCTTTACATAACTTTTTGAATTGCTTCTAGTAGATTCAGCTTCATGTGGTTATGAGAAAAAAACTTTGATATGTCATTATTTTAGGAAACTCTGGATCTCTCAACTAGTGTAACTAGGCACCTTACACTGTAAAAACAAAAATTAAGGTTTGGTTTGGTTTTTTTTTTGCGGGGGGGGATTTAGCCTCAGTTCTCATGAACAAGACCACGTGCATCCTTAAAAATGACACAGTTCTCCAATTCTGCCAATTGAATTATTATAAAAATTAGGTGTCTGCAAAATTCGAGCAAGCAAATGTAGATGGTGCTGAAGCTCACCAAACACAGTGTGCTGGCTGGGGCAGTTTCCAGGAACTTGAGCTTTCTGCTGAGGAGACCTGGCAGTCGGCTCCAGAATTAGCATCCGCTCAGCTCCCAAAAACAGACATAAAGGGCAACTCAGTGGGTAATTCCTACGATGGGATACAAGAAGGGCGATTTTTCAGCTTCTTGGAGAGGTTTGAAGAAACTACCTGATCAGGGTGCTTTTAAAAGTCATTTCGGCATAATTCTTGCACAAGCATAAATGTGTGCATCCTTTTTTTGTTTTTGTTTTTTTGAACATTCATTTTGTGCCTCTCCTTCTACCCTGCAAAAGCATCAAGAGCTGTAAAACCCATCCAGTCCAAAGTTGCTGTGGTGGATTTACATATGCACTGAAAAAAAATAAAAAACTTTGTTGCGAAGAATCAAATGGCAGAAAAATCTACAGTGTTTTGTAAGACTGTCCAGCTGTGTCCTCAGTCATAGCAACCCTACATATTAACAAGGACCTATTAGATGAAAATACATAGGTCTTTCAAAGGAAGATAACCTGAACAATGAATGCTAAGCAAAAAGTTCCTAGAAACCTGACTTTTCTCATGCTTCCCCTTATACAGTAAGTTATTATGACGTCTTGTTTTAACTTTTCTGCATGTTGCTGTGGGTATTTTTTTTTCCCTGTGATCTGAGAGAAGAGGATAAATATACTCTGATTTCCCATTTATCCCTTGACAGTTGTAGCTGAAATAATAATGTGAAATAACCTGTGAGAAGATGGTTCATAAAGCTGTTTGTAATGGACAGTCCACTAGACCTGTATCATGAAAGAATTGCAAAGTTGACTGCGTAAAACCTTGCTGGGCCTTTGTACCCGAAGCTATTGGCTAAAATAGGGAAAAGGTCTGGCTGTGCTCAGCCACTCGGGCAGGAGGCAAAAGCATCAGCGTTGGACTCTGCTGGTCCTCTTGCTGCCCCAGTGTGGGTGGTGGTGCTGAGTTCCAGGACCAGTCATTATTTAGACCAACAGTCTTGTTAGTTCAGATACCTCAAACATTTGGAGCACTAAATGCCTTAGTAATTGAAGTCCAGTTTAAAGTAAGTGTATATGAAAGCCTAAAGTATTTTAAAATTACATTTGTAACTACAGTTAATAAGAAATGAAGATGTCGAAAATAAGTTTATGATAACCTCTTGTGTGCCACTGACCTGAGATAATTGCCAGAGTATTTTAATTTGTTCAATTAAGTTCGTAGTCCCTGCTAATGGATCCATTAGCTTTTTACAAAATGCCACATGTTGATCTCATGGAAAAATCAAATAGTCAATATAGGAAGCATGGCTGCTTCACATCATAATTGCTTTGTCAGAAGACTTACTGGCAACCTCCAGTCAGAGGCCTCATTCTACAGTAAGACTCATCCTGTTGTTTTTTCATTTTGTATTTTTACTCTTAGGCAAAGCAAAAAGAATTGCAGAAATACTATTGAACCGCATTGTGAAATTCAAAATTTTATCAACCTAAGTTCTGGGTTTTTACAGTAAAAAAATCAATAAGCTATTATTTATGTCAAAGATGACTTTTACATCGCTGGTCTTTATATCCTTCCTTTTTCTTTACTGTGGAGCCATTTGACAGAGACCAGTCTTGTATTGAAAATGAATCTGTGATCCAGTTTTTGTTTGTTAGTGGTAGGAAATGTTTTTTTGAGGGGGGTTGTGGGTGTTTTTGGTCTTTTTTTTTATTTTGTTGTGGTTTGTTTTGGTTTTGTTCTCCTTTTTTGTTTGTTGGTTCGTTGGGGCTTTTTGTTAATTTTTGTTTGGTTGTTTTTTTGTTTTTAATTAAATTTGGTGTCTCAAATTCAGCCAGCATATTTTTATGTCCTCTTTGAGGTCAAAGTGAATTTTTCTCTTCATTTTCAGCAAGGACTTTTGTAAGGTTTGCAAGTGATAGCAATTTTGTTCTTCTTCCTGTGCTATAAGCTACAATTTACTGTGCCTTTTGTTTTGTCAAGAATATTTAGAAAGCATAGCTTTCAGTCACTGCGAACCGATATCCAGTTCATGGAGATATGGAAAGAAGTTAACTAGTAGGCTGCTCTTGGCAGCTGTAACTCAAGCTCAAAAAAAAAATTGGTGTTTAGAACTAAAATCACTGTGGAAAACTTCAGAAGAGAGTTCAAGTAGAAAACAATGAGATGAGACGAAGGAGCCTCAAGTTGCACTACGGGAGGTTTAGATTGGATATTGGGAAGAAATTTCTTCACAGTGAGGGTTGTCAGGCATTGGAACAGGCTGCCCAGGGAAGTGGTGGAGTCACCATCCAAGGAGGTGTTTAAAAGATGTGTAGACGGGGATCTTAGGGACGTGGTTTAGAGGTGGACTTGACAGTGTTAGGTTAACGGTTGGACCCAATCATCTTAAAGGTCTCTTCAACCAAAATGATTCTTAGAGCTTTAGCTTGCTTCCATGTGAATGAGTCTTTGGTTGCTTCTGACTTTACAGCACAGAAATGAAAAGTCACCCTGAGTTCAATGCTTCTGTTTAGCAAAATTGATCAATGTTATTACCCAATCCAGAGTTATTGTCAGAGAGGCATTTATGTAGTGGATGCTATGTGAAAGAACTATAGTTTTTGCTACTGTCTCCAGTTTTGATTCAGTGTTTGCATTCTAGTAGAGAACAGGCATCTGCACTTTAACCATTCTGTCCCCTCGTTTTGATACCTATAGATGATGCTTTAAAAAGTTCTGGTACAATTAATCTTTAGCTGTCATTTCTGATTGTGCATCAAAATTAGGCGGTTATTGATTTGCTTTGCAGTGTCTCTCTGTCTTCCTTTAGTCAAGAAATTCTTAAGTTTTTGTAGGAGGAAACTTCTGATATCTTCACACTAATGCTGGAGGGGTACAACTGTTTCCTTCTGTCTACAGTCCAGAGCTATTCTTTTTTTAAATCAAGCTTCTCTTCTTTCACAATTCAGAGTAACTGCAAATAAGCAGCTGTTCTCAAGCCTTCTGAAGCTCCTGCAGTATTTTCTGGTTGTAGCAAGAACGTTACCAATAGTTCCTGAAATCTCTTGGACATGTTCTATCCGTAGTTTGGAGTTGTTTGGGTTTTGTTGGTTTTTTTTTTTAATTTTTCCCTTCTTTATATATGTAAAATGTGTTAGGGAAATTTTCTGCAGGAGGGCAGAGAGATAGAACTTACAGAGCAAGGAAGGTGTCAACTCAAGGTGTGGGAGAAAGACTTGCCACTCAGTCTAGACAGCTTTGGCTCCAGGAAGCATTTTTGTTCCTCGGCAGCTCCAGGCACCTACGATATTGCTCTTTATGTGGCACTGGATGTGTCTCGATCCCAAAATTTTCTAGGTGCTAAGATTGAGATGAGTCAGCTACCCTTCTATGTAAGACTTACCTGTGTTTTCCTAGTTTAAGAGTTGAGCTTTTATCCTCTGTATAAACTTATTTATTTTCACCCGCCCCATATACGCTTTAGCCACAGGGAGCTCACCATGTATCTGTGGGGTTTGAGCTTCTGTTTGCTCCGTACAGTAAGTAGCACAGGTAAATGGCTTTTTTGGATGTGTCACCTTAGCAAGAGAATGTTCCTGGTGGCAGTAGATTCTCCATTTATTTTGACCTTGCCACTTAGCACTCCCCTGCGCACAGCCATCTCACATGAGACACTATTAAATAAAATACTGTGCTACTGCCACTTCCTTTAGCTGAAAGTGTCTGGATGTGGTAGGTGCTGGGGCATTTATTTTAGCAGTCCAGTGCTCAAGACAACTGTCTGAAGGTAAAAATATGTTTGGGAGGGGGGAAGAGATTTAACTAGACTGGTTCCCTGCAAATATGGAAAGATTTTTCATAGTAATGCCTTCCATATATGGAGCTTACTTTTAGGAGTGACGAAAGCATCACTCCGTAGGATAGCCCCAATACAGTTACGAAGTAATTCTGAGAATGATGTGATAAAGTGCAGTCCATTGTATGAAATTTCCTTAAAAAACATACTTTGTTTCCTTAACGCTGTAATATTCTTGCTATCTAAATGTGTCAAATCATTTTCAGTCTTACCTCCGAAAAAACTGCCTGTGATTTCAAAGGGAGTTTTGCCTAAGGTAGGGCTTGGAACATCAGGACCAGGAATTAGTGTAATGTGACCCACCATTTGTATTGCTTTGGGGTAAATTTAAGAGAGAAGATTTAACATTGTGTGTGTCATGCTGAGATATTGCAATATCTCGGATGGATTATTAGGCACCAATCCAAAGGTTAAGTGCAGCAACCACATGAGATGTGGCTTTATCCTTACGTGATCTATGCCCGTGTTCTGCTTTGTAGTCCCCTGAAATAGGTGTTATTCCTAGAATAAAACAACACATTTGTAAGACTTATTGAAACCTATCCCAGGCTCTTAAATGTAGTTTCAGCAGAAAAGTGTGTGTATATATGTAATTTGAAATCTATGAATCAATCCTTGTATGTGTGAACTCACTGAAATTTTGAATCTGGATGCTAGTGGGCATCGGATAAATATTCACAACCTTTGGGAGAGTCTATATATGAATTTGCAGTTTAGGACCTTTTCTAATTTATATGCATATCTCTTTTTGCGGTTTTATTTTCCATGCTGTTTTTGCTTGGCTTGCATTAAATAAAATGCTTCAATGGAGTGTGGTAGTCTAGCATTTGTTTTGCCTCAGGAGTTGATTGCCCCATCTTGCATATCTGGTCAAGTAAATTGCTCTCTTGCCTGCGTACCTCGATGGCAATGCTGGGCTCCAGACCTTCCCGTCCAACCCCCCAGTGAGCAGAACCGCACGGGGCTGGGCCTGTGTAGTGCTAACAGGCTCCTCTATTGTAACGGATGCATTCATCTCCTATTTACATAAATTAATAGTTTAAACTTGTTTGGTCGCTTAAGAAAACTCATTAAGCTTTCAGAGTAGTTGTGTTATGAGCACTGTGGCGATCGCTCCCATTGACTTATCTCCTGCTGGTTCACTGGGAACCAGTCCATCTCGGGGTCAGGTCCCTAGGCTTCCTTGCAGAATTAAATACATAGCGTTTAAAACAAAATGCAAATACTCTGTGTCGTGCAAAGTGGATGTTGGGGAACTTCCTTATGAAAAAGAAGTCATGTTTAAAATTTTTTATTTTTGTCTGGAAGGCTGTTTTTTGCTCAGGAAATCAATCATAATTTTTTTTAGCCATTTTCTACTACTCGCTGGAGAATGTTTGACATAGTTAGAGGAAGGTCAGTTTCTATAACCTGAAGTGGGAGGGGAATGTTTAATGTGAAAAGCTTGGCTAGATTTTTTTGTTTGTTGTTGTTATTATTAATTGAATGCTCTGCTCTGCCTTTTTAATTTATCATCTTCAGAACGCGATTTTTATTTTTCTTTATTTCCTATGGGTTTTATTTATAGATTGGAGAAAGAGAGCATTCAGCACAGCATTAGCAATGAAGCAAAGGCCCGAGCCCTTCAGGCCCAGCAAAGAGAGCAGGAGCTGACACAGAAGATGCAGCAAATGGAGGCCCAGCATGAGAAAACTGGTAGGTGGTAGGGAAAGATTAGAGCCTGGGCACTCACTCACAAGCCAGGCCCACGCCTTACTGTGAAATGACATCAGGAACACCTGTAACCTTTGGCTGGCCGAAGGGAGCAGATGCTAACTACACCGGAGATTCCGAATTACATATTAGTTAGCGTTTAAAAGAGAAAATGGAAAGTATTGCCCACTGTCTGTTGATTTCAGAGTGCTGCTCTCACATCTGTTGCACCATCTGGATTATGAGTTTATTTACCTGTGTTCAAGAAACGTAAAGCTGAGAGAGACCACAACAAAGTAGAAAAACAAAGGGCTTGTTTTTGGCTGGATTTTCAGGCACACATGTTATATAAAGAAAATAGCATCAGAAGCTCTGCGGGAAATGCTCTGAGCTTACAGTTAAAGTCTCCTGAATAGCATTGAACAGTTCCCACAGTACACACATTATAGCTACTCTAAAAGCTTAATGAGTTTGCTTCGGCATCCAAACTGGAGAAAAGCTTTAGCCATTAATCGGTTCTTAATTCACTGTCGCAGCTGGATGTAATTCACTGGCTCCAAATTGATATGTTCCTTTATTTAATCTTTGCAGCCTCAAACATTTTTTGCATTACCATGTCCCCCCCACCCTCAATCTAGAAGAAAGATGTTTAATCCCTTGCATACTTCAGGTTCTCCTAATAGGAGACTTCATTGCCTTGACTGAGCTGATCGATAACTTCTAACCTTTAATCT
Organism: Pampusana beccarii; assembly: GCA_013399365.1. Lineage (NCBI taxonomy): Eukaryota > Metazoa > Chordata > Aves > Columbiformes > Columbidae > Pampusana > Pampusana beccarii. The sequence goes on along the minus strand of VWYH01002526.1, from coordinate 167,533 downwards.
GGAAGTAACGTGTTTTCCAAACAAACAAAAAAAGCCTTTTGTTATTGTGAAGTATTACGCCAACCTTAATAAAGGTGCATATTATAAACAAAAAAGAATTTTTTCGAGACAAAATCTCTGTATCCTTAGCATGGAAAGGAGGAGGAGCTCCAGCTCTTATGGAACATGGTATACTAATATGTTTGATAAAATAGCATTTTTATGCACCAGTCCTGTAATACCTTTAGAAAAACAATGCAGCATTTATTAATCCTAAGCAATGTCAGATAATACCTGAGGTAGCAGACACATTTGCATCTGCCATCTGATCTTCTGCCTTTTTTGCAGCATTATCACAATACTAGAGAACCTTTCTGTGTGTTCAGGGAATGCAAGTAGCTACATTATGGCTGCTGTCTACACAGCAGGAAAATTAAAGAAGCTCTCAGAATAATTTTCCCCTACTCTAGCCAGCACATCTGCATATGACCAAGTGTAATTTTGCACAAGAGATGTGTCATTTACCCTCCTGGTGCATAAACTGTCCCAGTATACAAAAATGAAACAACATTACAGCTGAGTTTGTTTTTATAGATCTCTAGTAGGATTAGAAGGATTTGAAAATGATAGTCAATTTTTGTGTACATAAAGAAACCCTTGTGTATTATGACCCTGCACACATACAAAGAATTTGAGTAACAGTGTTATCTCTTTCTCTAATTTTAAAAGCAGAAATCAAGAAACATTTTGCAATGTCTTCCTTTTGAAAGAATAAAGATGCTTGATTTCTAGGTCATGAGTTTTGGTGCAGCTCAAACTGATAGTAACTGAAAATTAATTTATAAAATGGTTTCAATGCAACTGTCACTGGACAATAAGTCTGTATCTTACATTTAAGTAAAAAGCTATATATTAAGCATAGTAAGTGCAGAACCCAGTAAATAAAACAACTGTTTTTTGAAGGAGAGAATGAAATGAGTCTACGGTGTGTTTGGGTTGCCAGTGAAGCCTCTGCACCAGTTGAGCAAGCAAAAGGCTGCTGAGGCATGGCTTGCCAATTTTATTCCTCCCAAAATGTCAATGAACTTTCAGCTAAAAAGCAAACCCACCAGATTAGATATGTAGTCGTTATGGTGATTCTTCTTATACAAGACCTGATTCAGTGGCAACATCTCTTGAACAATTTAGGTTACTTTATTCTGACATAGAGCCTTTATTTGGCGAATGATGAAGTCATAATTCCATGTCTGAATCGCTGAAGTTTCAAAAACATACCGAAGTGAGAAGGATCTAGAGGAAAGAAATTAAGAATATATAAAATTGTTTCTAAATTATCTATAAATTTATATAATTGTAACATAAATTTCTAATTTCATAATTTCTAGTAAATGAACTAGATTCATTGCTGACCTCCCAGAATACGTTCATAGCAAAATTAAAGGAAGAATGTTGTCTGTTGGCAAAGAAGTTGGAACAAATGTCGGAAAAATACAGGTTAGTATATTTTTCTCATTCTGTCCCTTCTATTATTAGGACATGCTTGCTTATTTTTATTTTTTAATCTTCATTGTTATTCATCTTGTCCCAAATATTACACATCATTTCATTATAATGTGTACCACTTAAGAAACATGGATTTTTATCCAGAGTAATTCTAATTTTCTGCTTTTCAAATTATGTTTCTGGCTATTACTTCAAATTTCTAAGACAATTCCAATGTAAAAATTGCATACTATTTTCCTCCTGATCCTCCTATTCTTAATATAAAGAGTGGAAAATTGTTAACAGAGCTACAATTCCAGTTTATCTGAAATTTTATGAAAAATACTAAATATTTAAAGTTCTCAAAACTGTAATCTGTTGGTTTAATTATTTACTTAAAGCTCCGTTCACAATATTACACACTGAATAATTATCTCTGAAATAATTGTCGTCAAAACTGCTTGTCGTTGAAGCTCTGATTCTGCACCACTTGTTATGTGGTGCTCTTGTTAAAATCAGTAGCAGGTCTAAATACAAAACCACCGAAAATTCAGCAGTAGAACAAAACCTGGAAGCAATAACTGGTTTAGGTAAATGCAAAAGTATGAAGGTATGTATTTAAAATGGACAAGACTATCTTAAAAAAAAAAAAAAAAGTAGTCCTGTACCAGTAAATAACTTGATTTTACGTTTTTAAGTTTGAAAATAGTTGCTGTTGAAACTTTCTGCAGGGTTCATATTTAGAGGAGTAAACAAGACTTAATTGCTGAGTTGGCGTTCTGCAACTTCTATAAATTCCATGCAAAGTCAATTTGGTAATTAAGGGCAGGATTCATCTCCTGTGGCTTATGTGAAGTAAGGAAAACACTAGCAAAGAAAAAATCGGTTTTCAAGATAGGATTCTTCTTCTGCTGGGTGGATTCAGTCATTGCGTTGGGGTAACATATCTGGCAATGCTCATTCATGGAGAGAGCTCCTTTATCCCAGTAACCTGTTTCAAGGAATGGTCTAAGTGGAACGATAGAAGTAGATGATAGTTCCCACAGATGCTGCCTCCACTGCCCATCCTACTTTCCACCGAATATAAAGTGTTGACTAGCTGTTAAGTGGCTGAGGTTGGGACATGAATCCCATCCAGAGTTTTGGGGGAAGAAGTGAGAAACTTGAGGAAATGCAAGCAATCTTCCCTTGCAAATGTTGTGATAGGTGCTTGAGAGAGAAGCAAACACAATTTTTCTTCTGAAAAAGCAGAGCTCCTCTGCTAAAGTAATACAAAATCTAAGTAGATTCAAATCATATTATTATTCCAGCAATAAAAATTCACACAGACTTTGTTGCTAGAGCTCACAGTCACAGACTAGTAACTGTAAAAGGATGAAGGAAAGACAGAAAACATACTGTGAAAACACATTATTCTCTGAAAATAAATACCAGAGATTGCCAAGTGTTTCTCCACCTAGCAGCATTAGCTGACTATGTCAAGAACCCAAAAAGAGGAAAAAGAGCCCTCTTGGATCTCCAGAAAGGAGTATGTTTTACACAAAAAAAAACCCAAACCAATATGGAGGAACGTATGACAGCAGTTCTGAGAAGTGGCCCTAAAATAGGCTGAGCTTGCCTTTGCTGGAGTGGGAGCTGCCGTAGTCAGTAACAAGAATGGAGAAATAAGTAAGGACAAAGAAAGCATGTGAAAATGAGAACAGAAGGCTGGTACTGGAGACAATGGAAAATGGTAAAATAATAGATGGCTTCAAAAAGTGATGTGATCAGTAGATCAGATGCAGAAAATTATTTTGGCAAACTTTTAAATGTGTGATCAGTCGATGTCTTTCAGTAGCATCTTTCCAAAAGCTAATCTTCATGCTCAGTGTCACTGGATATGGTGTAAAACCAGCTCTGGGACAGAATGCTGGAGCTTGGTCTTCTGAAAAAAAGTAATCATTTTTGTAATATTTTATAACTTAGTTCTCATGTAAATTAATGAAAGCAGATCATGAAGCAGCAGTGTGCACTATTTGCATGGAAAAAAAAATTCCTTTTTTTTTTCCCCCCCATGTTTTTTGCCTTTATCATAAACTGAATTTTGAACCCGGATGTGTATTTTCTTGCTATGCTTCTAGAATCTTTGTGCCTTAGTTGCAGTGGGGTTAAGAAATAACTGTACATTAGCAGTACCATTACACAATTGGTAAAGCACTCCAGCTTTTTTAATAACAGATGCAAGAGTAAGTTTACATAAAATTTTGGGGTTTTTGTTAAGAAATAAAGTAATAAGAGGCATTTCAAATTTATGTGTGACAACTACATATTTGCACAATTTCAGTGGGACACCTCTGAATTTCTCATATATTTTTATATTTAATACAGGTTTTCTGAGAAATCTAAACCTAAGTTTTCTTGTTTCTATGTAAGCTGGAACCGTTTTTGTGAGCTAGCCCCACTGGGTTAGAAAAGCTTCGGAAAGACAATGTCAGACGAATTATAAACCCCTCAAGCTGTGCAGAAAGAAGATAGTGTCTGTGAAGGTTTTTGTATGCACAGGCATGTTTAAAAATATAGTCCTTTGTTGATTTCTTCTCCGTGATTTTGTTCTTGTTGTTTTTTGGGTTTTTTTTCTCTGATTGTCACGGTCTGAGTTTCTAGGTTGTAGATTAATGCTTAACACTACCCATTGTGTATTTGTGATTTGCGTTTTGTAATTAAGGGGAACAATGGGAGTCCATTGGGTCTCGTTATATATAATGGTTGGTTTAATTTGTTTCACTTCTATCTTGTTAATTGTAAATTGATCATTAAGATTTGAATTCTAATCTGTCACCAGGGTTGTGAGTATTGAAGCTAGAGCAATGATCCTGGTTTTAATCACTGATGATGAGAAACAAATTTTATAATTTTGGTACATATTGCAGTTCATATATTTTAACACTGTATTTTATGATGTTATAAATATTGTTAAATGACTTTTAGAGTAGTTTTACTGTTTGGACTATAATGTATAAATTATATTACTGGTTTGGCAACAGTAGGCATCCAACTGTGTGAGTTTAATTGAAGTAAAGAATACACACCCGACTGAACTATTTTTCTGCGTGTTTGGTTGACTGCAGTCGTTGTGCTCAATATCAGGAGTGAAATGTTTGTTGAAGGCAGCAGTAGAAAGATGTGAAACAGTCTGACTGAAGGATAAGTCATTAAAATTACATGCAACAATTTTGTGTCAGCAGAAAATATTTTAGAGCATGTATTTAGTTGCTGTACAAGTAAACAATTGGTTTTAAGAGCAGGAAAAGGCAATGCCTAAAAAGCACTGCAATGCAAAAGGTAGTTCAGAGGAGTAACAGCCACATTGCCACCTTAGTGTTCAAAAATCAGCTCATCCTAAAAATGTCCTAGGACTGACTTTGAATTGTGACTGTTTAACATTTGCTGGTTCTTTGCCTCCAATATTTGAATGTTTTGGAGGAACTTTTTTTTTTTTTCTCCCCCTCAAGACTCTTCCAGCAAGGATAGTAGAAAAAACTTAAATTTGGTTTTAAATAGAAGTTGAAGCTTTCTTGGTAGTTGAATGGATCCAGAAGTATAGACTGTTGTTGTTGTCCCTGTCCTCCCCTCAGTCATCATCAATTGTTTTAAAAATAATGACAAGTACACAAGATTGGGCAAAACCCATTACCCATCTCCTTACGAGTGTGCATTTTCATGTGACGTCGTAGCTTCGCTCTGCATGGTTTCAGAATAATATAGATTTCGTAGAGGTCTTTTGAGTCTATGAGATCTCAGAAGGCCAGGGAGAGACATGAACATGACTGAGCTGTGGGGCCAGCCTGGGTCTGCAGACGTGCAGCTCCATGCGAGTTCAGCTCAGATGGCAACACTCCAAACGTCTGCACGCTTCGGTTTCTCCGAAGTCCGCCACAGTTTGCTACTCGGTCTCTTGGACCCAGAGTAGCTCTTGCGGAACAACATCAGCATGTCCTTGCTGCGTCCTTCAGTTATTCTGGATCTATCAGAGAGTTCTTAGTGCACAGATTTTTCTGATTTGCCTCTGTCCCTAGCGTTCCGTGTGGGCTATCTCTGAAGCTCGGGACTGTGCACTTGGGCACCTGCCCCATATCTCTCCCATCCCTGCTGTGACAGCTTGGGAGCAGAGTCAGTGAGAAGCATTTTTGCAGACCTGGTCCTGCTCCTGGCTGGGTGGAATTGCTACTCCTAGTAGAAGTGTGCTACCATGGTCAGTTGTTCAGGCTTATTACAATTACGATTGGTTTAGTGGGGTTTTTTTAACCTAACAATTTGGAAGTTATTTATTTGAATATCACATAGAATTAATGGTTCTATCTTAGTCTTCGGACACTGAGGTGGATGAGTGGTATATTTAAAGATGCAGAGGGAGTCTTTGTCAGGTCTTGGTGTGCAGTTTTGTATTGGGACCAGCGTTCTCTCTTTAAGGCCAATGCATGTGAAACGTTTAACATTGACCTTAATAGGCATTCTGCCCTTCATATGGGCTGTCCTCCAGAATTTCAGTGTGGTGAAGTACTTGAATCTTGAATCAGACTACTAGGTATTTATGTGGAAGGGACACGGTGTAAATAATGGTTTCACTATAATGTTTGTGTATGGGTTTGTTTTTTGGTTTGGGGTTTTTTTGGGGGAGGGAGGGTGTGTTTTGGGGTTTTTTTGTGGTTTGTTTTGTTTGGGTTTTTGTTTTTTGTTTTTGAGAGGTTTTTTTAGGAGAAAACACAAGTAATGTGGTTCAAAGCATGAGGCAATTAGAGCTGTATTTTAGAGATTAAAGATCATGCTACTTGTATTTTTAATGAATTAAATACTTTCTTTTGTTTCATTAATTGTAATGTTCAGCAGCGTTTTGGTTGATTTGAATGCTTTGATCTTTCCATAAAGACTTCGGGCACCTTCAAATGTACTGGAGATGCATAAGTCCTTTTAAAACATTGAGATTTTTTTATCACCTTGAAAGTTGCCTCTTCTGTTTCTGTGAATGAGACAGCCACACAGAAATACAGCAAAAGAAGCAGGATCCCCTAGTTGGGAAACACTGCAAACATGATGGTTTACACTATTCCTACATGGCAAATGCTGTTGTCGCATTTTGCTGGCAAAAAAAAGGAACACAAACCTGGTTGGTCTTTGTTACATCGGCTCGTTGTTGTGCTGCTCCACAGTGGACTTTGCTGTTATCCGCTGATTGTCTTCCTTGCAGTGTCAGTATCAGGCCCGGGCTGCACTCGTACTATGAGATAACAATTGGTCCAGCTGACAGTGCTTGGTTAATGCTGACATTTAAGTTATTACTATTTCTGTTAAATGACTGGTATAAAATTCTAGTTCGGTTTCCTTCGTGTAATGTCCTGCCCACTGTTATGTACCCATCCAGGAAACTCTTGTGTGTTCAAGTTTGATGTACAAATACATCGGCACAATTCTGATGTATTTGTCAGTCATGTTCTTAATAGAGCTGTAATTCCCTATCTAAATTCAATTACATACAGTTTTCTTCCACAGTTTCCCTTGCTAAGTTCTCTTAGATTCATAAATGATATAATGTATTGTTCTCTATTTAAACATGAAAAGATTATGTTGTCATTTCCAGATTTGACTTGTCAGTATAACAACATGTTTTTGAGGGAGGAGTATTCCTCTCCCCCTGCACTTTGTTGTATTTTTCAGAATGTCAGTTGTTATTGCATTCTGTAACAGCCAGGAAGGTATAGTATCTTTCTTCTGTAACTGCAGCATATTTAAGTGTATGATTTAAAGATACATCTGAAGCTTTTTAACCTCAAGATCTGGAGTGGCAGATGCCATAAAACGAATTTGCTTGCTTTTGATTCTTACTTTCCGATGGTATAGCAGATTCTGACATGTTCTCATTAACCTTTTCCAAAGAGTTAAACTGTGCAAGTGCATAATGTATATTTTATCACAATTTAATCTGAGATCTTTTCCTGATATTAAGAAACAGCTCATGCCTGTTTCTCCATGGGCTGATGGTTAGAGATGTAGCAAGTAGCAGTCCCAGGTCATTCATGGATCTGGTGTCTCTGCTCACCCGTGAAGAATAAGAATTGCTAGGAGTAACTAATTTACTCAAAGGCTGTGCCAAGTTTATGTAGATTAGGGTGTGCCTGTATGACTTGTCCCTTATTTCTTAAGGTTTTATTAATTTTCCTCTTAATGTGGTGTCGATTTCTTTTTCTTTTTTTGTGTGTTAATCTTTCTAATGGTATTTTGGGCATATTAGGTTAATAAAGTTTTTAAAACAGTACCACTATTAAGAGTTCAACCTGTACAGTGCAGTGAAGGTTGAACATGTTTTTAGTAGCCATTTTTCAAACTAGATGTTAACTTTATTAGTAAAGAGCATGACGTGTTTTCAAAATGCTGGCCAAATTCTCGCTTAACAAGTATGAATTTACATTTATTGATCTTATTTAACATCAATACATAATGCCAAATCACATGCCTGTTTAAATTAGGCTGAAATTAGCATAGCCAACCTATGACTGAGTGATTGCCATTGGCATATTTACCAGATTCCCTTCAGCATCATGTTCTTTTGTCTTAAGATTATTTGAAACAGTGTTCTGTTCTGTAAGTTCTAGTAATAGGCTGCTTATGCATTACATATACATGTATGAAATTTTATAAATGCTGAAGCCACATATTGATGGCACACTGCAGGATGAAATCTGACAACATCCATCATCACTGTGTTTTTCTTCTGTAGATCTGAAGTCAACCAGCTTAGTCAGGAAAAAGAGTATCTTCATGGCAGATTGGAGAAAATGCAGAAACGGAATGATGAATTGGACCAACAATGTATCCAGCATGGGAGAATGCATGAGAGGATGAAGTCGAGGTAGGAGGTCCTGTTAATCTGTCAGTATGTGGTATGCTCTGCTGTACCTGTTGTGTAAACATAAAAATGACACTAGGTTGTTGGAAAGTACGAAAATGACTACCCCTTCCCCTCCCCAGACATTCTGTCAAGTTTTTTTTTTTATAACGTCTTTTGCTTGTGCCATTTTGGATAAATAAAAGGAAAGCTTGAACAACACAGTCTTCCAAAGAATTTAAGCCTAGTACATATGTGTGTGGGCTGCTTCGGCTGTTCTCTGCTCTAACTTGGATGAATTGTCTTACCATATTAAAAAAAAAAAAAAAAAGGTGGGGGGGGAGAGAAGGAGGGAGGAAGGAGGCTATTCAATAATACGAGTGTAGAGTACAGATGTGCATTCCGTTATCCCATGTAATAGCGTAATTTGGGGGTTTACCATCTTACCTTTTTCGCTAATATTTAACTTGCATAAACTTGTATAAAAAGACAAATCTTACTGAGGATCTTGGTAACCAGAGAACTATTAGCAGCTTCCAGGCCCCATTAGCCTTTTAGGGAAGCAGCAATGTCTTCAGGAAGAGCTGGGAGCACCTACAGCAGGACTAGTAAAAAATATTTGCAGCATGACCAGTTGACTGTTCTGGTGAGAGTGGCCGGACTGCTAATGCCTTGTGCTGCAGTTTGTACTAGATGGCTTTTAAGATCACTGTGCAGGCTTTTCTTTTTGCTACCAGAAAGTTCACGAATGCTCTCGTGTTCTGTTTTCCACTCCACATTCAGTGTCACAGGCACTGGAAATGCTGAGGCATGGCTGGAGAGGTGGAGGATGAAGTAGGGAGATGGCTGAGAGGCAGCTCTGCAAACCAAATCAGAAGGCTGCCTCTTGTTCGTAGTGAAAGGCTAAATGCATTTAACTTCGTTTGGTCTGGATAGTCCTGGCCTGGGAAAAATTGTTTGGTTTTTTTTGACCACTGACCAGCTGATAGGAACAGATTTAATGTGTTGGGGTGTTTTTTTCTGCTGTCTTTTCATTCTCTGTCTGTCCATGTCAGCTTATTTCTTGCAAGCATTCTGTGCATTCTGTTCAATGTCCAGACCTCATATATTCCTCTTTCAGTTTTCTCTCTGTACCTCATCCTGTTCTTCCGTAACCCAGAATTTTCATCATCTTTTATAGCTCAGAGAACAAAGAAATTCAAAATGCTACAATTATGCCCCTAATCTATGTGACCACATAATCTTTGCATTTATCTCACCTCCCTTTTAGTTTCTTTACTTGTGGTGGATTCTTAGCGTACAGGGGATGTACACTGAAGATTCAGGGTTACTTTCAGCAAGAAAAAAAAATCAAATATCTATTTTTTCTTTTTTCTTTTTTTCTTTTTTTTTTTCCTTAGATACTCTTCTGTAGAATTATTAGTATCTAGTTCAATTTAAGACTGCTTTGTAAGTTTTTAGGACAACATTTCCTCTGTCAGAACCAAATAAAATAGACCTACTGGAAAATGTTGCTCGTTCTCTACTGCAGCAGCAATGATTATACACTAGAAAAGATTGAAAGCATTAATCCAAAACAGAAAAGTGGTTTGAAAGCAGAGTGGTCATGCTGCAGGCAGTGCCTTACCTTCTGCTGCTGTTTTGCTGACAACAAGGACAGAAAAAAGGACAGTGATAGCATTTGTATTTAGTATTTTGGAATATCTAAATATGGCAGAGGTTATCAGATATTTCAATTATGAACAGTATACTTTACCAGCATTTTAAGAGGGGACTCTTTTAACGTATTTTTAATGATAATCTTGCACTATATTCATTTAAAATACAGGTAATAAGTGGCAAGACTGATACAATCAACACCTTTAAAAATTCATTGTAAACTAATTTTAGTTTCCATGTGAAAACTGTAATAGATTTGCAGTATCAGTTCCCAAATGCTGTAAATTGGCTATGAAGTCATCGGATCTAGGTGAAGAAAAGCAGGAAGTATAACTACAACAACAAATAAATATCCCGGTTTCTTATGTTGAAGGTCTTCCACCAAACAAAAATAGTGATTTTACTCTTCTGATTTTGCAAATAGCACTATGCTATTTAGTAAAGGTAGAAGAACAAACAGTAATACAGTGTTTTGCCTCAGAGTTTCACCCATTGCTCAGATAGTGATAATCACAACACAATAATGTTAAGAATAATTACTTCTTAACACAGTATGTGTCCCTTTGTACACAGCTACAACTAGCACTTGTCTGTTTGCAACACAATCCTGCAAAGGGGGTTCCTACCTAATTTTCTAGCTCTTGTTATTCTGCTTTTTATAAAGTTTCTTCATCAAAATTATTTTCACTCAACTTAGGACCTAACATTTGCATTTGAATAGTAAGGAATTGTGGTATTTGTTTAAGAAGAAATCTCTGTCACTACTCGTGTTCTTGTAGGAGACTATGACAGGCCCTGATAGAACTATTTGCTGGAAGGAACAAGATCTCTTTGATCGATCAGAATTTTTTTTGGAGCAACAATGTTTTGGCAATTGCGATAGTTGCATTCCTGGAAGTGAACAAGAGAACTCTTTCTCTGCCGTTCCTGTCTTTATGTCTGAATATGTACTGCAAGTGAATATAGTCCAAAATGATATCAGGAGGTTTTAAAAAGACTACTTAAAATTGCAGTCATTAAAGGTAATTTTGAATCGGCCTTTTCAATGTGATGCAAATATCTGCCCTTTTCAGTGTGTTTTTGCTTAGTGAAATATGGCATTAAAAGAAATAGGTGTCCCTTTTAAATGATACAGTTGACACATGCTGTTGGGGCAAACTTGAATTTAAAGATGTCTGGTTTGCAGGACTAGGATCACATGTTGAGACTGCAGTGGAGCTTATGTAGAAATGTTCATTTAATGTTGTTAATCTAGAAACACTGTGGTTCTTTGCTTTAGATACATGTATGTTTTTTTTTTTTACGTTAGTTTGTTATTGTTTTGATTTTTTTTCAGCTACATACTTTTTCATTTCAGGCAGTGATTTGTTTAGCTAAGTAGATTCTCTCAAAAGTATTAATTTACATGACACAGGGTCACTTCACTGCCCCTGGCAGTGAGCTGGTCAGCATGTGTGACTTTATGGATCTGAATCTTGGATAAATGAATTAATGTCTGTTCTATGGCGAAGAGCATGTTGGTATAAATTTTCAACCTCAAAGCAAATTTTATTATTAAATTCTTCAAATTCCCATTATATGGATATGTGTTCATAGTAAAATGTAGCAGGGAGCAGAAAGTACAGAATTTTTTATAAGGCAGCTATAAAGATAGAAAACTAGCCAAGAATAAAAAGACTATGTAGCAGAAATAAAAGGTTAAACTACTTTTCTGTTTTCCTTCTGTGCTCAACTCCACAAAAAAATAAATAGATTTCAGAGGAAGGAAAATCCGAAATCAAATTAATTGGGTAACTGTTCGCATAATGTTGGTTCACTCTCTCCTTTGTTTTCAAACTGAAATCTAAGATGTGTGTTTTCACCTTTGTAGTTAGACCGGTTCTGTAAATGCAGATCCTCTTTCTCACAAGCTCTGTTCTTTTCCAATTTGGGGAGCAAGGAGAAAAAGACAAGAATCTGCCGAGATCTATTACTGATACATATTTATGCATAAGTAATATTTGCCCAAGTTGCCGTGGGTCAGGATTTCATCAGGCTATTTAAGTTTTCAGTGAACCTAGTTAACAACTCTTGTAGGTATAAGGTTCAATTAGAGCTTTGCTTTTCTGCATCTATTCTTTGTCTCATAAAGCAAGTATTTGATTGTAAGTCATCTACGTAGAGAATTTATTCTGTGGACAACCGGTGTCTAAAATGGGAAGCACTTAATTTAATATAGCTATCTCTTTTCTGTGTACATTTCCTGTGAAAGACGCAGATGATAAGTGGAAATACAGCAAATATGGAGTAGTGCCTTCAAGTAGGACAAGAAAATCCTAGGCAATTGCTTTTGATTTTTCAAGATGAGCTAGTCAAGCCTTTACTTTTTATCAAGCAGCAAAAAAAAAGCATATGGACAGTAGTTTCTATGAAGCATGAGGCTCTTTTGAAATCTTTTTAATAAAGCACTAATTTAGAAGCTTCTACTGATTATTTTTTTCCAAACTAAGTTCAGCATATGGGATCTGGGGCTATGAATTTTCTCAAACTTCCATTTTGGTGATTAGAATTGGTATTAGTGTTATTTTTGCAGTAATGTGTGTGATCACTGTCCAGTCTGTGTAACATTAACAATAATAATACATTTTATGCAAATTTGAGGGGAGGTGTGTTGTGGTAGGTTTTTGGAGGTGACAGCATTGCATGTATTTTAAATGTATTTTTGATAGCTAAAGTTTAAAAGAAGAGCCTACAGGACTGGCAGTTTGGGGCAGATGTGTGTCTATTCCTCAGGCATCAGTGGTTGTAAGTTAACTATAAAAATGTTACAACCATCTGTGTAACAAGACGGCAGAGATCTGCTCTTGCCTGTTACTATAAATAAGAAGGAGATTTGTTTGACTTCATAGACGTTGGATTTATAAAGACTATATGTGTCAAATTGCAACTACGTGCCATGTTGCTGAGATGTGTCTGCAGCCAACTACCTGGGGTGTCTTCCCCTTCAGACATTCTAGTGGAGTGCAGCAACTGTGCAGAAATGTCTGTATAGCACAACATGTGACAAATTATATTTGTTTTCTACCTATGGGGAAATGTATGATTCTTATGGATAAGCTTATCTGGAAGAGGAGCTAAAATGGGTTCTTAAATGGACCACTCAAGGAGTTAGAGACAAAATGTGACGTTCAATGTGACGATGATTTTGAAAGTTTTTCCCAGCATTAAATCTATTTTTTGTTGCTGTGACTAAGAGTTAGCGTATGTGAGATCATGTATGCATGAGAGAACAGATATACATGAGAACCGAGACACAAATATATTGAGAGTATAGCAGCAGTTTCAAGTAACTGATTCATAAAATCACAATAGCTGGTTTGCTGTCGCTACTACACTTCTGAATAGAAATTTTGGATTTGTTTGGCAGATCTTCAGTAGAACAATTTATTAAAATTATTTCTTGATAACTAGAGCAATCAAGTGGCATTTCAGATGTTGCATTTTCTGTGTAAAGCTCCTGTGTGTTTTTTTTAAAAGGTTTTCAAGAAATAGTTGTGGGTGGAAGAACTCGGTTTTGATCGTTGCCTAAAAGGCCTTTATTTTTTTTTTTCCAGTCGAGTTTGTTCTTTGTTGAATAGATTGTCTTCCTTATTTTTATTTTACCGATAGGCTAGTATTTTTTTAAGTAACAGTGAGGCAAATTTTACTATCTTTTTACTAGACCAATCATCTGTTTTGAAATGTAATTATAGAATAAAAATACACCATATTGTGGCTTTTTAGTTTAAAATGCATTAATGCATATTTATATTGAAAACAGAGATTACCCTACATAGCGTCCATAACGTCTTTGATATTAAAGTTGCGTCAGTGTTTAAAGAGCAGCATGATCCCCTATTTCCTGAGCATCATTATTCACACCCACATATCTTTGGTGTGGTTTTACTGCACCAGGCTCGCTGTAACAACTGGAGATGGACTTGTTTGCGGAGCCTTTCGGGCAAGGGTTTGCAAAAAGCTTTGTGGTCCCTCTGTTCAGCACTATGGTGCAGCCAGATGAAACTCTCAGCTCTGTCCAGAATTTGACATTCTCACTATTATTTTTTTATTACTATTTAATAGATTCGTGTTTTAGGTTGAGAAATGTATACTCCAAAGGAGTACAGTTAGGAAATAATCAACGGATGATGTACGTACACATATACATATAGATGTTGCAAATCCTGTCAGAGTCTGAAAGTGGCTTTGGTTTAATGTTTGGGTGTTTGCACACAGTTCACATACTCTGGAACAGAAACTATGTTCAAAATCTCTCCCTCTCATTTCCTCTCTAGTTCGCTATTTGTCTACTTACATATATATATATATACATATATATATGTCTATTTTTTCCCCTCTCTCACTTTAAATAGATGTCTGTATATAGTGTGTATATAAATGCATATATTTATGCTTTCATGTGTATAATATTTCCATTCTAAAAAACTAATAAGTTTTATAAGAGGGCTTAATATTTGAGAGCTTATTTAATTAAGCCCTCAAATACTGTTTTTAAAGATTTATTCACCAACTGCTTGAACAGTAGACGCATAAAGCAAAAATTGTCTTACTTGTTTGAAAATCTGAAAATGTACACTGGGAGTGAAATATATGGGGTCCTCAGAAAACACTGCAAAATAGTATGCGAAGAAGTTGTTAGCCTTCTTAAGAAGCAAATGACAAGCAGAGGGGAAATATTGCACTCAGTTTTCCAATAGATGTTTAGGGAACTTAATGTTTTGTAAGATGTATTCTACCCTGTTTCCCCGAAAATAAGACAAGGTCTTGTAATAAGTTTTGGAGCAAAAATTAATATTTTTTTACATGTATGGCTGCCTAGACATGTAAATTGACCTTTTAATGAACTGTAACTAGGTCTTATTTTTGGAGTAGGGCTTATTTTTGGGGAAACAGGGCAGCTTACTGAGTGCTGTGTTCCCCTGCTGCTGCTGTCTTTATCTGTGTGTGTATATCAAATACGTATACTTAGATATATAGTTTAGATATTTGTTTGAGAATATATTGAGCTCCTTTGTAAATGTAACTATGCCTTGCTGCTCCAATTTGGACAACTGTTTCCAGAACCACTGATCTTCTGATTGGGATCCTTCTTATTTTTGGTCTCAATTTCTGTGTGTTCAACTTGCCTTTGAGCCAGAACTGGGGTAAGTAGCTAATTTTTTCTGTTTTCCTTTTATCTACACTGATAATGCAGGTAATTATAGACAATGGTTGTATCTCTTCAGTCCTACTTCTGATTAGTAAGCAAAGCCGCCGCCTTGTTCTTTTTGCAATGAGCTCTTCATCACCATCCATTTTCTGATTGTTGATCTTTTTTTGAGTATAGGCAATCAGTGCTGTCTGCAGGGTTTTGGACGAGGTTGTTTGAATATCTCAGATGATGGAATTAATGTATTTGCTGGAAATTCCTTGACTGATGGATCCTACGATCACGTTTGCCTGTATGACAGCTGCATAGTATTGGCAGCTGATAATCCTTCTCTATCCAAGAAGTGCATCCAGGACCTCTTCTTCCCAAGTAAATTCAAGTTGTTAGCAGAGACTTTTGCTATGAACTGAGAATGTGTTAAGTCCTTAGAATGAGGCTTTGTGCTATAAAATTTCATCCCAGGTCTGCTGTTCCAACCTTCTGAGTCATCTCTTACTTTCTGTGCAGTATCCCAGATCGCTAAGCTGATGACTCCTCTTTAAATTTATCAGCCCACTTCCACTTTTTGTGCTGAGTCATAATTCAAAATATTCAAAAATCTGTTTAAACTCTAAGAAATCCACTTACAATTCTTCTTCACCTTCAATTGTTCCTGTCAGCTGTGCTCTTTATTTCAGTCAGTTTCTTATCAACAACAGCTTAGCTAATGATTCCTGATGGGGCATGATATGTAAGGTTTTATTGAAGGTAATGTAGGTAAGGTTTATGGCATTTCTTTTATAAAAAAATCAGCTGTCAAAGAATTTAGGATTGACATGGCAGAATCTGCTTGCTCTAACTTATGTTTCAGTTTCTCATGTTTTCGGTTTACATTTGTGTCCTTATATATTCTTTTTCCTTCAAAATTTGTTATAGGCTATTCATACATCTGGGGTCATGTTAATGGGCTGATAATTATCTGAGTTGCCTTCCTTTTTAAGGATTAGCTAATGCTGCATTTAACTGCACAACGATATGGTCAATGTGAGGAAGAAGGTGTAGAGAGAAAAGCAACAGTGTCTGTGCTCACTTTGCACATCAAGACAGTTGGCCACCATGATTTTATTGTTTTAGAAACCGTATTGTAATACCTGGGAAAGTGATACCATAGACTGGGGAACAGTCAATGCCTCAAAGAAAAGCTAGGTGGAAAAATGGGCATTTACTTGCTTCTGTATTGAACAGCCATCAACACTCTGACTAACACCCCCTCTGCTAAGAATCTGGTAATTGTCCACTCCTGAGAATATCTTCTACTCTCTACTGCTTTGACGTACTCTGCCTTCTCCAAAACAGGTATGGGGATAGTTCTTATTCATGCCATCAACTTCTGGGAGTCAAAGCCTTCAGCTCACTAATAGTAAGCTTGTGTTCTTGTCTACCAGGAATGTAAAAAGCCCTGAAATATCTGTGACATAAACCAGCACAACATAAGGTTCCAGGCTGTTCTTGTTACTTTCTGTTGTCAGCACAGTTGTTGGTTTTCAAATTTAAATGTTAATTTAGCATTAACGAAGAATTCTTGATTCTCTCCTCTAAAATGGAGGTGGATATAGGTGATGTCTTTGACAGCTCAGCCCAGACTCTCCTTGATATGGCAAGATCTAGAAATACTTTGCCCTGTGCAGATAATAACACTGATGCTGAAAAAGATGTGCATATTGGATGGAAGTGTACCCATGGTTTTCCAATGAAACCCCATTTTATTCTCCTACGTTTGCTACAAACCTGCAACTGTTTAAATTTTGGTTGGGGGTTGCTTCTCATGGTGATATATGATGCTTCTTGTGTTAATCCACCGATTACCCCTTCATCACCACTAAATCTTCTTTGAAAGGCTTTGTCTTCAGTGCCTGGTAGTAGCACCTCTGGTCCGTAGTAGTAGTCATGGACCAGTCTTCCTCACTGCTTTCCCCAGAGATGTGAAATAGAAAGTGAGCAGGCTAGATCAAAGTGCTCCTTTGCCGGCTTATTCATAAAAAAGTAGTTGTTTAATGGCAAGAAATAGCATCAAAAAGTGCATGTCACACTTCACTTATGTACTGAAAGGTATCCAGACGTACGGAATAAAGCTTTCTACCCAGGATAACAGCATTCCAATGTAGTATAAAATCTGGAGGACAACCCTCCCCATGTTCCTCCTAGAAGTATACACCATTTCACAGTCTTTAGCAAGTCTTGATTATTTAGACCATCTGAAAAATTAAATTATTGAAATCCCTGGCTGTTATAATCACCTTGTTTTTCTTTAATCCATATTGTGTTGCATCTGCCTTTTTAAAGTTCATTTTTCTATACTGTATTTCTGTGATATCCTTGTGTATGTCAGAACATTTAAAAAACAACAAGTTTTCAAATAGCCACTGTGAGATTAATGCTATGCAGTAGTTCAGCAGCAAATATCTAGTTGGGATATTTAACAGTAGTTGGGATCTTCCTATTGGGCCGTAAGTGAACTCACAATAAAGGTAAAATCTGATTATTAACCCGTTTGGCAAACCACTTGAAACAGGAACGGATTTCCTTCTGATTTTGATTTCTGTGTATAACTCGGAGATTTTCAACTAAGGCTGTTTAAATCCCTCGGCTCTCAGTTAGAGGGGAACTGAAAATGAAGACGGATGAGTAACCTTTAGAGAGCTTTGCAAGTGTGTTGTGACAATTTAATAGCTCTGTAACACAGTCTATGCACCTGCCTGCTTTCAAGGTTATTGTTATAAGAGAAGGAGTCCCAAACCTGATGATGATTTATGTTTTTAATGTAATAAGTGAGGAGATTTTTGCAAGGCTGTTGAAAGGCTGCTTTTCCACGATAACTTCAGTGTTTTGATTGCTTCTGTAGGGTCCAGTCCTGCTCCTATGGAAGCTGATATAACTGTGGATGGTCTCATTTTCCATATACAGATCTCACCTGCCTTTAAATCTTTGACTGTTTAGCTCTGATGTGTCTTGTGCCAGTAGTTCTATAACTAATGTTGCACTCAAAGGTGGGGCTTTTCCCTTCACGCTTTTTGTTTTCCATCTTTCAAACTAGTTGTAAGTGCTGGCTTTTTATGCATTATGAGACTGAAGACTTAATTTTCCTGTGGTTTTGTTCTCTAAAAGACAGAACTTTCTTTTGCCTATTTCTTGCCTAACTTAAGCTGTCATTCTTTTCTAGAGCTCCAGTCATATTCATTATCAGTTTCTGAGTGAACTCTAAAAAAAATCGCCATCCTAAAACATTAAATACTAAAACGTAGTTCTGTTTATTGTGCTTTGTGATAGTGTTAATCGATAGTAAGAGGCATTTTGCTAGTTTCTGGAAATACTATCTCAAATGTCTTATCCCACATCTGCTAAATGCAGACGTTGTAGTGAAATAGAGATTATGAAGTGGCTGTAAGGAAGGACAGTATGATAAGACATACTTAGCATCTACATTTCTAGTGTATTCAAGACAGTGTTATGTGTGCTGAGGGCTTCTCAGTTTGGTTCTCAAATAAAGCAGTGACAATGGAAAATATGAAAGAATGGAAACGGCTAAAAGGATTATTCTGTGTGCGTTTAACTAGTTCTTTGTGAACAGTAAATTCAGATATGGAGGGAAAGGAAGGCGAGATGAGTGGTTGAGGGTTTTTTATGGTGTGTGGTGGGGTTTTGTTGTTGTTTTTTTTTTCCTTTGTAACCTCAGAGAGCCATATTCCACCTTTAGTTACACATATGGAAATACATCCTTGTCACAGATATATCTTATTACTTTGGACTTGATCCTGAACAGTCATGAGAATTCTGATGTGATTCAACTCAAGGTTGCTAAATACTTCCAGGTCTCCAGTTTCAAAAGGTTGTCTCAGTGGCATGGCTGACATTGCAGTAATCTTTTCTCTGCTTATGTAAAGCGGGATAATCTTTTTGAGCACTACATGAGCACTTCCCACACTACCTAGGGATTTAGCCTTAGTTTTTAGCTATGTGACTTGCATGTAGTCAGAAACAACTTTCACGTTTTAGGGTTGGTTTTTTTGTGTGTGGTTTGTTGGTTTTTTGTTGTTTTGTTTTGTTTTTTTTCATTTGGTTGGTTTTTGGTGGTGGTGGTTTTGGTTTTTGTTTATTGGTGTTTGGGTTTTTTCTCCCTTTGCTTGGTTCACTTCAGTGACTGACCTTTTATATATATATATTAAAAAAGTGTGTGTATATATGCGTGTATATATATATGTATACTCAAACATAGTTTCAGAACTAAAAAAAAAGGTCATCTGTAGATTGACACCAAGCATGCACAATTGCACAGAGTAAATGTTTGGAAGCATGTGACTTAAAAGCACTTTAACTTTTACCACTGTGAAGGCTGTAAACTGCTGTGCCTTATCACACATGTGTTAGACGATGCAAATACTTGTGCTTCCCAAATCAGTTTTATGAATAAAATGCACAAACAAGCTGAGCAGAGGCATATTTATCCTTGGGAAAGGGCTTTTATAGGCTGGTCAGAAATGGAATTTCTTCATTGACTTTCTGTAACATCAACCCACGTCGATAAAATCCACAGGAAATGTGTCTAACGTTTTGTCCTTTTTAAATTTCCATTTTTAATAGCAAGAAGATACTCCAGGCAGTTCATTTCTGGGGGATTATTACATTTCTCGGGTGACTGAAGTCACTCACCCTTCAGCCTTGTGCCTCACAACATACCCGAGGCGAGCAATAATCCCCAGCAAGGCACTGCCTGTCTTATCTTATTGCTTAATTATTATACCTATTTAATGCTGCTTAGAACATTGTCAGCTGTTGAGAAAAGGTAATTATCACTAGTCAAATGAAAAACACTTTTTTGGCTGCCTTACGGATACACATTTTACTGGTACCTTGATACATAATGAAGCCTGATAGCAAAACTTTTGCTTGTCTCTTCTTCAAGCCACAGCTGTTTCCCTGCTAAATTCATCCCATCTGTCTCCCCTTCCGTAAGGCTGTAGGCAGTATAGCATAAGTACAGAAGCAGTTCAGTGCTATTTTGGATAAACATAGCTGAAATTTGAATCTTTGCCATTTGCAATGCACACATTTTGTTTTACTGCTGTAAAGAGAGCTGTCAAAATAAAAACTACATGGATAATTTACTGAAATACAGTCAAATAAAGGGATGATCAGGAGGAAAAATGAAGATATCGTATAGGGTCACTCTCATGGTGTATTCTAAACAACGTGATTGTTGACCTCTTGACATTGCTCGGTTCAGAGAATTTGGTAGCAAATAACAAAAGTAGAAGCCACTGAATTAGAACATAGCGTGGAGAATTCCAGACTTCATAGCAAAAATGTTAATTGTAGCAGGCAATTATTTGTGATAGTGCCCTGTTCAGATATATTTCTTTGCTCATTTTATAAGGAGTGTATCATTACGTAAGATAATACGGCTCGGAAATTAAAACCAACATTTCTGTATGTGAAACTTCATATTTGAAAATGGAAGGACACCATAATGATCACTGTGGGGCAATGGCCATCCACACTCTCCTTTACTCTTTACAGTTTTAGTTGACATGCAAAAATATATATTGAAGGTGAAAATCATTGTCTTTGTCAAGTTTGTTGTTCTAAATTGGACTGATGGGCCCAAGGCTTGTTTTTGAAATTTCATATTTTCTGGAACAGAAGATCCAAATCCCAGTAAGGTCTGCTTAATAGTTCTCCTTTGACTTGAATAAATTGAGTGCTGTGTGAAATACAATATTTGAGACTCTTTCAGACAAAACTCCTTTTTTACAAGTCCTCTGTTCTGCTGAAGTGTTAGAAATCCTATGGCACCTCTAGTAAGAGAAGGGCTTTGATCACTACATCTTGAATACATTTTCCTTTCACTGCATTATTGTGTTTTATGTGGCCCACCACAGAGAAGGCTGTATTTCAACAGCACTGTGTCTGTATGGTTGGTAAACACTTGAGTATTTTGTAGGAGAACCTTAGAAGCTGCTTCTCGGTTAGCCCTGATGTGTTTTTGGAATAGTTCCATGTTCTGTGAAGGTTAATTCTTGAAGGCTAGCGCTTCCAAATTTATAATGTGTTAGGGAAAGGTGTACAGAACCCTGTTTGTCCTAACCTAGAAGACTCCTTTATTGACAGAGAAAGAAATAGCTGAAGAACTTAATGTTAGTGAACAGTGAAATGATCCCAATATAAATTAATTTAAATATTACAAGCAGGAAGTTTCTTTGGGAAAAAGCACTTTGTGCAGTTCACTACTATGGAAATAACTTCCTTTTTCTCCCTTCTCTACCTCAATATAAAACACTATAAACAGTTAAGTCATTGGCTTCTTCAGTTTTTACAGGATAGTTTTCAAGCTGTATCAAAAGAAGCAAAGACTCATAATATTACTAAGAAAGGGACTGCTACATGGAAAGCTCACACAGTGATTTTCTTGTAAATATATGTAAAATCAATACTCTGTGGCAAGAACCAAGACTGCATTACTCCTTCTCATTTGCAGGAATGTTGAAATTCCCCTCTCTTTACAGGCACCACATTGAAATATAATAAAAGGTCGTGAAGTATTATTTTTAGGGTTTTTTTTAGTAATATGAATATTTTAAAGGATATTTTTCTAATCTAGGCAACTGAATGTTGGTATTTAGTCCTCCTGTAACTAATCCAGGAGCTGGTAACACAGCTACTGCACCAGAACTAGTACCCTCATGTATCAGTTTAAAGGAAGAAAGACTCCATCATTCTTAAAGGAAACCAAACTCTTCAAGGACTCCACCATATGTAAAGGTATCTCCTGCTCTGCCTCCCTTCGCGTTTGACTGAAAGAGTAGTTGTATAGGCTTGTCTGAACACTTACTAGGTCACCCAAGTATTGCAGTAAACATCCAGGTCCCACGACCACCTTGGAACTATTGCTTTTATGGTAAATATATTGTGATATTCTTGAAAGTTCTACTAACGTCTGAGCTTGCCTTTTAAAAATAGTGCCTATGGCTTGGCCATCCAATTTTGTATACAACTGTGTAAGTCACTTGCGGTTAAAGGAGAATGTTTAACACCTGATAGAACGTAAGCACGTACCAACTTGATATTTAAAGAAACTTAATCAGCTTATTTTTACCCCCTCTCCAAAAGGAGAGATTTCTACTGTGTTACATATTGGAAATGGTCAGTCGCCGCATTTTTTTCCAAAGGTGCAAATATCTAAAGAAAACTCAATTTTTACCAAGGAATTTTACAGGGTTGGTGCAAATGAGATTAAGGATAGAGAAGTGGACAAGATCAAGGGCGAAACAAGTTATAGTGGTTCTCTTTCCCATGTGCTACGTATTAATAAAGCTGTCAGTCTTACGCTTTTCACATATTTATTACCCTTTACGTTTGCAGTTTAGAGTGCCTTACCATAAGTACATGCGTTTGTTGCTGATGTGATCAAAAATCCAAGATTATGTGAATTCCAGGTAATCCTTCACCTACAGTGAGTATGTTCCCACTGTTGGAACTGTTTGTGGTGATCTGGGTCTATATTTTGTCAAATATAGCACTTAAATACTCATTTGGTTTTGCCTGGCCATCATCTTTTTACTTACACCCAGGATTTTCTGCCTATGTGTTTTTTAGATCAGACCAAAGGCCCTGTATTTCCACTCTTTCTTTCTGCGGATTAGTGTAAAGACAACAGGAAAAGAAGGAATGGGTCAGAGGGAATCACATACTACCAGGCAAATAATCCATGAAGTAATATGGAAGAAGAAAAACGCTTCTTTAGAAACAAAAGAAGAAAAGGACTTAATTACAGTGCTGTTTTCTGTTCTTTTTCCTTTACTTTTTCATTCTTTTTTGGCTTAGGATAATTCTAGATACTTCATCTCTATAATACATGTGGAAGGAGTGTTTCCTGATAAAAATGCTCTGAAGATTTCTAGATCTTGTTGAAAAAACGAAGTTTTTTGTTATGTACACAGATAACAAAAACCTCTGCTTGCTCAAAATTTTTCATGCAACTTACTTGTTTGCTCGGTTGCCTTGTGAGTTACATGATCAAAACCAAAAGCCAATAGTCTTTACAGAATATTATTACTTTTCACTCTGTCGTGGCTGTCTGCTCCCACTTTGAACTGCCTCTATTTTGACAATTTTTATACTTTGTTGTTGTTAATTATTATTAGTGCTTTGATGTTCTGATTAGATATAATTTTCAAGCTCCGCTATTTGAAATTTTTTTAGTAGCAAAATGACACAAACTGAACAATACATCCCACCTATATGGTACATCGATGTTTTTATTCGTTTTGCCTAGGTTCTCCCAAACAGAGAAATTATAGCAAAGGTTGTAAGTGCCTGTAGTTTGTCTAAAAAACAAAATCCCTTTTGTTCAGCAGTAGTTCAGGGTGTTGGGGTTTTGTGGTGTGTTGGTTTGTTTGGGGTTTTTTGTTGTTGTTGGTTGGTTGCTTTTTGTTTGTGTGGGGGTGTTTTTCGGTTTTTGTTTTGTTTTCTATTAACAGTGCATTTGCAAAGCTTACCTTACATCGTTGTGTTAAAATGTTTCCCTCTGAACTGTTCTTCTCCCCGTTGTCTCGGGACCACGCACCTCTCTGTTCCTTTTGAGCCCCACCTGTCTACAGAAGCTGCCCCAAACGAAGTTTTAAACAACAGGGTCTGTTTGTGCAAAACCAGAGGTAATATCACTTTTGGAAAAGAGCAGAGCTGATTAGAGTCTTGATAGTTAAATTCATTAGCAGCCCTCCCAGTTCCACTTCTGTTAAAGCAGTGTTGCAAGATAAATGAGTGTTCCTTCCCATGCTGCTTTCTTTCCCTTTAATAATCAGTGGAACTTCAGTTGCTGGAAACATCTGAATTCATTCAGTCCTGTAAACACAACAGATAACTGTAGAGCAGAATTTAAAATGAGGGTTACCTGAGATGTTTGTGTGATATTTGTGTGAAAATATAATCTTAAAAATTCTGTTCCACTGAAATGTATTATTTCTTATTAAGCTAATGTCTATTCATATTTTCAAATAGCACATTTGGGAATTCTTTCCATTGTAATCTTTATGGGAAGGAAGTTTTTCCTAATACTTCAGTGACTTTCTGCATCAGATTGGAGGGTAATGATACAGTCAGTAATGTTTACATCAACAAATGTAAATACAAATTAAATCTATTATTTAAATAGCATAATGGAAACACATGGTGCTTTGTAGTCGTGTAATTAAAGAAGATCTGTGCCTCCAGGAGTTTATGATCTAAAGATCAAAACCAGTTCCACATGCAACAGACCTCTTCTAAATATCAGTGTACAATTTGGGGATTGTTGTCTTGCATTTACTTCAGCATAGATTTTACTCCTGAGCTGAGATTTCACCCAGGATGGTGCAGTGCTGTTTGGGATATAATGCATAAGTGTTCTGTGTGACCCTTTGTGCAGGGGCAGGTAGCTCTTGGCACAGAAAAGCTTGGTGTTTTGATGTCAAGTTTTATACCTCACTTATTTAACAGTAACACTGTGAACTAAACTTTGCAGATGATGGTAGTTTAGTTAGGGGGAGGGGGGGAAATCTAATTCTAACCTTTAGAAAGTAGTCTAACTAGTCGTGCCTTCCCCCCTCCCTCCAGTTGTGAAAGTAATTTTGTGCAAAATTGCTTTTGAGTTAAATTATTCACTCATCCTGGGGCAATAGCCTGGATTCACTTTCCAGCTGAGCCAACTAAAAATATGGGAAACAGACCAGCCTAGTATTCCATTGTTGCCTTATATTATGTGGTGTTTTGGAAATGATGATGAAGGCAACCTGGATACTTCATGGATGAAATAGTAGATTCATAAACTGAAAGCTTTGTTTGCTATTTGTAATGATGTTTCCTCTCTTCTTTTCAAAATTGTGTGCTCACAAATCAGAGTTGTTGCTTTTACTTAAAAAGAGGAGCACAAAGAAAAAAAAAAAAATCAAGCCTCTCTGTCCTTTGAAGAAAACTTTGCCTGAGTTCCTGGCTGAGTTCCCTCAAAAGGCCTGGACTCCTTCAAAACTTGGAACCAAGTTCAAATCCCCACTAGGTAAGGTAGAGTACTATGGTTAGTGTACTTCAAGTCTTAGTTTTCTCCCCACGATATGCTACAAAAGAGTCTGGGTGTAAACACACAGGTTGTTATTTTCAAGTGTGATCGTTTGGGATTTCTTCCAATTATCATCCTAATTAAGACCCTGAATTTAAAAGAATTTTTCATTTCTTTTGGGTGTGGGGAGCTAAATGAAGACCTGTCTGTGAACCCTGTGACTCATAGGTAGCTGCAGGCCATTAAGCCCCTTTGTCTCAGTAATGACTTTGCTGCAAAATAATTTAGAGGCTCTAAATGGCAACTTTTGCCTTTGACCTCCTTGCCTGAGCATCTTCCCAAAGTTAAGGTCAGCTTGGACAGCAGTTCATATGTTTGTGTGTTTTGTTCCTTATTCCAGTGCCCCTTTTTTTTTTTTCTATAGTTGATGCTGTTGTGTAGGATTGCACAGCTCAGAGGGGCTACTGGGTTTGGTTTTCCTCAGTTATTTAATCTGTAAAACGTGAGTTCTTATTTACTGATCCTCTGAATGCTTTGAGTTCTTGCAGCTATCTGAGACTTCTGAGTGTTTTGTTTTGACCCATGGCAGTTTTTCTCCAAGTGTTGCGTTTCAGTTTTACTCAAACTGTGGTACAGATCCTGGCATTGCCAGTTTCAGGTCCTCTGTGTGCTCTGTGGAAGTTATGCTGTACTGATCTTTTCTAACATCTTCTAGAATAAAGCTGTGGAATTGCTGTGTGTTACTAGTGGTAGGCATTAATGGATGTTAGGGCTTTTCTTCCAGAACCCTCTGAGCAAAATTGTGTGTCAGGTATGGCTGTATGCTCATCAGGGTAAAGCAACAGATTTTCCCACAATAAGTGATAATCCAAGTCCCACCTTCTGCATGTTTGCAAGTGGATTTCCTTTCTACTGCACTACTTTTCTTAACTAAACTGTAGCTTTCTGAGCAAAACGAGCCTTTGGGTCGTATGGTGTGTGGCTTCACAAAAACTTCCACTACGTGACAGACTAGCTTAGCAATCAAGATTTGTTTTCCACTTCTTCCTACCCATTGCTTTTGTCTTGTGCTGACATATCAGTCTGTGCTGTACAAGAGGAAGCCCTAAAATACAACTAGTGTAGCATTGTGCCTGGAAAGAGGAAGGACTTGTGCTCAAGAACGTTCCATAGTTGGCAGTCCCACATGCTAATTTTATTTTGTAACAGTTGAATCAGTGGTAATCTCACGGTTCAAATGCAACATTGAAAAAAAAATTCCTTTGTCACTTGGGTGCCTTAGTCATTTCAGGGTGCTTTGGGTGGAAGAATAAGATTTCCCAAGAGGGTGTAGCATTGGTAGTCTTAAACAAACAACCCAGCCCCTCCAAAACCTGAAACAAAAATCCCAAACTACAGAGGTCCTATGAAAAGAGACAGTAATTCTGAAATCAGGCAGTTAAGTAACAGACTCTGATGCGGAAAACTGTCCCAGATTCCAACATTCCTTTCAGCTGACATTAGAAAACAATGTAGACTTAGCATGAGAAATAGTGTCTTTATATGAAGAGATTGCTCTTGTTAGGCCCATATGTGAACCATATATCCAGATTCTCTCTACATCCGCTCACATGCCTCCCTGTCAGCATCTGAAGAGAGATCCCCAAATGTTCAAATGTACCTTTGAGATCAGAGATTAATTTTAGAAGACTATGTTGACCTATTAATTTTGATTGTAACAGTGCTGTGGTGGAGTAGACATCAGATTGCAAGTAAAATTTCGGAAGGAAAAATGTTACAAAGCTGTAGAAATAAATGGAAGTGCAGATTGTTATGGTAAAATATGTATATGTAAAATAGATGTCATTATTGAATAAGTAATAATACATCAGGGAGTGTTTTGTTCATGTGCACTTCGTATGTTACCAGCCGCAACATGAAGGCTGATCTGTGTGTGTTGGATGAGGAAGGCAAAGCTTAAAAGCCCAAATAATGGTTCCAGAGCTGACACTTGCAGAAATTTGGAACTTCAGTACTGCATAACATCTTGGTCATTTTTGCAATTTCTGTGTTTTCTCGTATTTAATCTGTAATGTTCTTTTCAATTTAATGACAAGCTTTAGAATATACAAGCAAAAGCCAAACTTGTTTGGCTTCTTAAAAAGAAAACAAAACAAAACCCAAAAGCTCACTACTTGGGATTGTTTAATGCACATAAGCAAGGCAAGCTTCTAGGCAATAGGGAATAATCACCCTGATTATTAAAAGATTACCCAAGAGTTAGAATAATAAAAACTGATTACATTAGAATACTTTGAATATTGTGAAACTTGTAGAAATCTTTCTGATAGCTTATTGTTTACTTAATTTCTCTGTAAGATGTATTTTTCTTATTGTATCCTTAAAATTAAGTAGATGAAGTCACCATCCAGAACTGGAAATGATACTAAAACAGGAGTTGCAAAATTTACATTATTTCTACAGTAGTCTGTTTGCAGCAGGTCTTGGCTGAGACTTCGCCTATGGTTTCTTTTCATTCACCTGTTCTGGGACAAGAAGATATAGCACTTATATAAAGTTCATTTTGTCATACCTAAATCCAGGACCATACGTTTTGCCTAAACAGTAAATTTAATTTCTGAATTACTTGATGCAAAGCATGTTTCACATATGCAAAGGACCTCTGTTGGCCAGCCCCTCTCTTTCTGAAATTCTGTTTCTGATGTTTGCACAGGCTTTAATTGAAGGGAGGGCAGGGCTGGAACTTGCTGCTGAGGGATTGGGGTAGGGCGAGAGAGCCTGGGCAGCCCCTCTCCAAGCGCATTGTCCTCGGGAGCTTCACTCGCAGCTGATGTTCAGAGACGTACCAAATGTGCTCCTGGACGAGCGGGTTTGACCTGACCAGTTCAGAAGACGTCCTGCTGGGTTGATAATTGCTTTGCTATCCAAAGCAATCCAATGGATAAAACAGGCATTTTTAGGCTCATTGTGTTATTTGAGTTTATTGAGAATCTTTCAGGAAAATGCGAAACCCCCTCCATCCAGGAAAATAAAGGGAGTTAAGGTGTACAATCAGATGATTGGAAGACATTTTCTCTCTCTTGTCCCAGAGTCCTTTAAGAAGACTGGGAGAGGTGGGCCAAGCCTGGGCATTAACACCTGAAATGAAAACAGATTAGTGATCAGAAATGTGTGCAAAATGCATGAAGTCTGGAAGAGATTCATCCAAGAGACTGGGGAAGTTTTTTGTTGAATTTTAAGAAAAATAATTTCATAATTTGTAAGTTTTGAAGAATATGCATAGGACTACCTGAAATCTTAATTGTAGTTATTATAAACATTTCTTGTTACTGTAAACATTTTCTATATAGTTCTTATTTATCATAGATGGTAAATCAAGCCCTATCAAATTTAAATTAAGCTAAATTGCTACATCATTGAATATATTGCATCATTTTTACATTCTGAAATTCAAGCGTTTTGTACTTCTGTCATCTTTTTCTTAAGGAAAAGAGAGAAAAAGAGGAGGAATTATGGCAGAAGGAGGTCACTTTTTAATTTTATTTTTGTCTAGAACTACCCAAAGTAATTTTGATGAAGTTTAAAATAGCCTTGAGACAGAGAGTGGGGAAAAGGAAAGGACTAGCCATAAATAAGCAGCCTAGAAACTGAGTATTGTGTCCTCAAAAGTGCTGATTTGAACCAAAGCTACTACACTGGTCTGCTCTTTCTGTGAGGGTAGGACACAGTCTCCCCTTCGTTTGTTTAGGAGCTCTAACTCCTAAATAGCTGAGGGGAAAAAGCAATTTGTACATTTTCTAGGTGAACACAAGTATTCCCATATTGTAAGGAAAGCTGGTTTTGTGAAGGCAGAGAGCACCCTGTGCTCATTGCAATGGGGAGTTGATGTGGGGAAACTATTTGGAGCAAATACTTGCCTATTTTCTATTCTTCTTGAAAAAAGGTAGAACATACACATGTGCTTCATGGGCCTTATGCTACATTCTGCTTCTCTCTGCACAGATAATCACACGAACAATACATGTGAGCAGCATTTGAGGTAGAGCTGTTATCTTTTATCTCTTTGATGTCTTGTTTTACTGATGCATGAGAAGTTGAATGAGGAAATAGTTTTTCTGAACAAAAGGTGCTGCAAATCCTCAGCAGACAGAATTGCAAAATTGTGCCGTCTGTCCTTACACATTTCCATCTCTGCCTGTCTTTTGTTAACTGAGATGGTTATTCATCACAGAGTGGTTGGTGAGAGTTTTATAGGAGCATTTATTTATAATTTCTATGTTTTAAGGTTTTTGTTTGTGTTTTGTTTTTGGTTTTTTTTTTTTTAATTTCAGGCTCCGAAGTGTATACTTTCTTTTCTGTTGCAGTCAGTTATGTCATAAATGGTCAAATGATAACTCATCACTAACAAAATTATTTTTGCAGCCTGTCTTCCTAGCGTCTGGATTCTAAAGAGACAACCTGGATGCCTGCATGCCAGTGCAACCAGGATTTCAACAGTGTCAGTAATCTTTGCTCATCACACCAAAAAAATCAGCGTGTCAGTGTATTCCTGCAGAGTCATTAGCATACAGACTCACTCTGCTTGCCTAACAAAGCGTGGTTTGGTGTATTATAGTTTTCTTGCCTGCTTGTCTGATTCACCTCCGACAAAAGCAGAGAGAAAATTCAGTCCCTTCTTCAGTGGCACACTAATGTGGGAAATAAATCTTCAGGCATAAGGTCTGAAATGGCAGTCATTTAAATAATTCAAATGCAGCGATCATTTTGCCCATGTGCCTTTCATTTCTTTGTTTTGTTTCTCTATGTTTCTCGAACCACTGAGAGACAAACTATCTTCTGCAACAACCTGTATTTTAAAAATATCTAAAGCTAAATAATTCCCGTCCTCTTTAAATGCAATTTAACTGGTTACACGTTAAATAATTATTTGCTCTCTCTTTTGTGGTGTGGAGGGGGGAGTTGGAGGGGAGAAGTAACATACAAGCAGATGTGCTGCTAGATCTACAGGCTTCTGCCAACCATATGGCATCTTAAAGAAAGATGGTTGGAGCGTCTGGATTAGCAAAGAGTCGGGATGGAAAGCCATGTGTCGTGTTGGTACAGGCAGTTGTTTTAGCTCTCTGTAAAAGGCTTCAGGAGATTGTGTAATGGAACAAATGGTACTGCAAGCCTAGTAACAGCCTTACCGCTGCTGGAGAGGCAATTGGCCCCCAGGCGGGTACTGCTTCATCCTTGCTTGTTGGTTTTTTGTGAAGGATTTTTATATCGTTATTCTGTGGTCTTCATTTAACGTGCGGGAAACTTGAGAGATCTGATTCTGAACTTTGTACTTGAAAGAGAGCTATTGTGTGGTTAGGATTTTTTCACACTCTCCTTTTTTATAATGAAAACATACAGTTTCCCTCTCTTTGAAATGAGAAGCTCGTGCCCTTCTGCAAATTTCCTGCATCCTTCATGAACGGTTTGAGAGGCAGATTCATTGAATTTGTAGCAAATGTCCAGATTTTGGAGGAAAACTGCTCCCTCTGGCATTTGTTTAGTTAAAAACAAGATTTGGGCTATTGTGCTTGTGGCTATAACGTACCAGCTTGGCATTTGTATTCCATTTGACAAGTTGTTCTTTATGCAAACAAGGGGCCTGCTCCTAATAAAGGCAAAATTCCTTTTGTTTTTAGCAACATAGGACTGGGCTCTTGGTAAGGTTTTGTGTGCTTTATAGGAGTCTCTGTAGTTCACATTACATCTCATGGGAGTGATTCTGGATCAGGATGAAAGCTTTTGTGTCCTGATCTGTAACAGAAATAGGTTTTAGTCATTTCTTTACTGTCGTACAATAGAACGCTAAACTCCTCTGTATGTCTCAAAAAATCAGGCCTCTTTAAAACTGCATTTACAGGTGTTCTGTCTCCCTGATATTCTTTTTTCCAAAGGAAATTAAAAATCTGATGTAGCAGTAAAGGAGCTCAATAAAATGAGGATTATTTTATTTGAAGAGACTTTAAGTACAGTATGATCCCATATCACAGTTTTTGTGTCGTGAGATAACATCAGGGACGCCCAAATATTCATTCATAGGCAAATACTTACTGAGCAGGTAACATTATGGTTTCAGAGACATTAGAAACAAACCATTAACTACAAAAGCATCTTCCCTACTGAGGGTCTTTGCTGGAAAATATACTATCTTAAACTGGGGCAAATGCTGCTCTAATGTAGCCTAAATTCACAATAATTTAGAAGTCTGGTATAATTACTGCTCTTTTTTTTCTCTTTAATTTTTTTTTCTTGCTCTCCAGAAGGCTCCTTATCTGGAGCTTAGGAAACAGCAGTCCTCAGCTTAATCTGCAGTTTAGTTACAGCAGCGCACGCTTTTTCCTGAGCTGCCTGCCTGCCCCCCTGCTCCAGCCTGCATATGTTCCTCAGCTCCGATCAAAAGTGTCCTCCCTGGGGAGGGAGAATTGGGTTCATTTCGTCAGCCTGTTCATTACCTCGCCTCAGCCGAGGCTGAGCCAGGTGTGAGATGGACAGTTGTCCTCCAGGAGTGGTGCCAAGACCACCAGCATCTTTTGGAAGGCTCTTGCGATGGCTGTTGAGGAGGAGTGGAGTCGGACCAGCGAGTCCCACTGGGGACCTTGGGCTCTCTCGAGGCGTCTGCTTTGCGTTCACAGTCTTTCAGAAACCCAGGCCGTTGTCTGCACCGAGTTAGCTTGCCAGTTCACCTGCACTGCGGTGCACATTCAGAAAGGGGCATTTCTCTAGGTAGGATTTCCAACAGTGAATTTTGAGTAATGGTGTGCTTGCACTGCAGCAGCAGTACCAGAGGTTACCCGGTTTAGAGAGAAAAGTAATTGATTAATAGTAGGTGAGTGGTTTGCTTCTCATTTTGCATGTGTTTGTCTTCTGTATCCCTACTTAGAAGAACAAAAGCCGTGGTTATATTTTTAAATAAAGACACAGCTTTGTTTTATTAATTTACTACTAGTGATTTTAAGCACTTAATTTTTTTGTCCAACTACTTCTGTGAGTGAGGTTGTTCAGCACCCAAAAGCGTATCAAGACTTTTGAGCTTGCTTGTTTAAACATTTGTTTCGTAAAACTGTTACCATTGCTTAGTGCTGAAAGATAAGAGAAAATAATATGAGAAAAGCCTAGTTTACCTAACAAAACTAAGCAAGGCCTTTTGATGTAATCTAAGGGGGAAGTGCTCTTCTTTTGTTACAGTTAAATTGAAGATGTGGCAACAAAAAGAATAACATTTCTTTCAGCTTGTAGCAAAGAAAACACTGATAGTTTTCCTTGCTTTTTTAACAATAATTAAAATATGGTGGAAACAGAAGAGTGTGGTTGCAGACAGAATGAATTATTCTGCTGGAAGGTGCCAATGGTCTTACCATGGTGGGATGCTTGTGCTGGGCCCAGTGACTGCTGACTGGTGTGCTGAGCCGTGACACGGGTGAGCTGGGCTGGAGCCACCTATGTGCTTGTTTTTCGTGGTGCTCCCGATAGCCCTGTGCTGCTTTTCCAGAGTCACTAGAGCTGCTGTTCTCACCCACAGGCTAAGCTGCTGCCACCAGAAAGGCATCATTGACCCTTCCCACTGGCTGTGGTCTGGATGTGTTCATCTCTAAACTGCCCAGTTGCAGCTGTATTCCTTCTTGTGGAGGGGTTAATGGTTATTCTGAAGATAACTGGAATGATATTTGCCTCTAAAGTAGGAATAAAATTCTTCTGTTTCATAACAACAATTGAGTTCAACCTTTAGGCTTGATGCAGTAGATTCAAAGCACAATTGGACTGAGATATATGTGTATATATACATCATGAAATAGCCACCCTCTTGCAGAGTGTGTAATACTGTCTATAATGTACAAATACGTTTAAAAGATATGTTTTCTGTAAATGCTTCCCTGCCTTCCTTCAGTGTGTGCAGTTTTCCCTAACTTCACATGCAAATTCACTCTGTTTTTAACATAGTCCAAAGCAAAACACCAAGTGTCCTCTGTATTCACAAGAGCTGTGCTCTATGGAGATAGGCTGACAATACTGCTCAGATCCTCCAGCTTTTTTCTTTTTCTGGAAAACTTCTGCTTTCTCAGGATGAAATTCCATTCCCCTCAGCCCTTCTCAATGCAAAAATCTTTCTTTGTAACCTTACCACCTCCCTCACGTTTGGTCTTCCATGTTATGTTCCCCCCAGCTGCTGTTTCTCTGATGCTGTGACTTTACCTTCAGTCTCTGCAGAACCAGTTTATGGTGAACTGAGGGACCTGGGGATATTGGGGCTGGTCCCAGGTGGATACAGCCCTGGTCCCAAGCACTGTGTGAATGACAGCAGCAGCTCCTGTGAGGTGGGAACACATCTCCTTGGCCAACCAGTGCTAATGGGGAAGCTGAAGCCTCCTCAGGTCCCTTGGGTATATCTGCACATATCTGACCACTGCTCTTCCTACATCTCACTCACATCCTAGGCTCCTCTGCACACCTTGACCTGCTTCTCAGATGTTTCTCTCTCAATATGTGCCCCCATTTTCATTTTTGCTTCCTAGGCAGGGTGAGTTTGGAAAATAGACACATGTGCTAGAGCAGTATTTGGAGGAGGAGAGGCCAGACTTGATAAGTTCACAAATAGAAGCAATCTGGTCTATGTGAAGAGAGCAATGGGGCCTTGTATGGAAAACATCTATCTGAATATGCTGCACAGAAAAAACTTCTCTGTCACCAATTTAAAGTCATATTCCTTCTCTTCTATGTTATAAGCATAAAAATACGCTCCGTACAAATCTTACATCTATCATTACTTTCGCGGTAATTTATGAAAACCACAATAACCCTGTGTGGACCCTGAAAATAAGCAAATGCGTATCACCTGCCAGAGCTTACAGGCAAAATCACTTGTTTGAAATGAACTAGGAGGAGGGGCATATTTGTACCTCTGGAGTAGAAAATAAAGGTGATGGGCTTTAAGCAAACGAACTGATGAGTGATGCCTATATAAATATTTAACACTTTATATCTTATATTTTTAGAGCTTATTTCTATAGTGGTCGAACTATTTGCCTTGGCTTTTATTCTAAAGAAGATTTTTGAAGGACTATGATACATAGTTATTGAACTGGGAAGACTCCCTTGCAGATAACTAAATCGGAACGAATGTACCTGGTACTAGTGAGCTCCTGTTTGCCAAGGTCACTTGTGAGAAACATTTTACCTTTCAAACGCAGGTACTGGTAGCTCTAAACATGAAGAGAAGCTTTACGCGGTATGTAATACAGAGCCTGTGGTCCTTTCTGGCTGCAGCCAGAGCCTGGGCTCGCTGAGGGCAGCAGGGCTGAAACCAAAGCCAGTCTGTGAGTCTGCAACTGCGACTGTCAGAAACAACCAGAGCAGTTGTAGCTCAGCTGCACTGCCCTTTCTAGTGGTAGTGTGTTTTTTTTTTTAATTAAGACAATGTCTGACAAAGTAAATTAACAGAAGCTGATGCTTTTAGCAGTTTTTTTGCTTCAACTGCCTGATGTCAGCTTGGGCCACATGTACATTCTGCACATGCCATGGGACAGAAAAAGTGAAGCCTTCTTTTTCAATTCTCTGCTGCCTGCCCAAACACCACATGTACTGTCTGTTACATGTCGCTTCTGATGAGGTTCATGCTGGGAATTTCTTTTTAAAGGCAAAGTGTTTCTGAAGGAAAGAGTTCAGATTGGGCAGATTGCATTAGAAAATTCTTAGTGTCTCTGAGTCGAATATAGTGATTGTTTTGTGTGGACACCAACTAGCAATTTGTAAACGTTCAAGTTTGGTAATAAAATAAGAGGAATCAGAGTAAGCAGTGGGAAAATGGAGCACACATTTATAAAAAGTGAAGCAACCACAAAAATTATTGTAACTAGTAAGACAAGTGCAGGAAAAATTATTTCACTAATGCACATATGCACCTTGTGGAATGATCCTTATAAACTTGAGGGGGTCACTTTTGACACATTCATAGGATTTGCATCTCTTAACATTATCCAGGCTGGTTTCTGATTGACAAATTGTGTAAAAATCTATTCTGTCCACCACATAACAAAATCAGAGAGAGGTCAACATCTTAAAAAAAAAAAAAAATCTGACTATAAAATTCATTATGTTCCCATAACATTATCTGCTGCAAGTCTTGCCCTCCTCCCCCCCGCCTTTTTTTTTCCTAAGTTATTTTACAGCATTCTAAATTAATAGTCAGCCTAAATGATTTGGACACTTGTTTTATTAAACTCTTCTCAACTGTAGGAAAAAAATACTAACCGGAACTATTTTTCCTCTGGAGTAAACCTGATCCAGAGTTCATATTCTTATCATAGATCATATTATTTTGAATTCCTTTAAAGGAGGAAAAGCCTCATCTTCAGCCTAGGGATTCAGACACAAATAGACATGAGTGAAGCTTTCACCTATATATTTTCCGGCCTGCTGTCCATTCTCTTTCATTGTTTCCTTCCTGTTAAAACCCAGGAGAGCTAAAAGTGGCCATTGTATTGACTAAGTCCAGCTGCTACACCCCCCTACTAAAGAGCAGGCTGATAATGTTCTCTCTTCAGCATGTTAGGCACGAGCTATTAGAAGCCCAGGAAAAGATCCAGGCTCAGGTTTCTAACATGATCTATTTGTTTAACCTGTTGGACCAGCTGTGGAAGTGAAGATGTATTCTAATAGTCAGCAATGACATCTGAAACAAAGGGGAGGCTACTGTTCCTGTGAAAACTTTTAATTAAAGCCTATTTGTAATTGTTGTTAAGGCATACAAAGATTGTTATCTTATTGGAGATGATGTACTACAGGCACTTCTTTACAAGTATGTGGAAAAATTAAAATTACCTTTAGTAAAAGGGAATTTAGAGGTTACCCTATATACATTTAAAAAAAAAAAAAAGAAAAAAGATCAAGTGGTTGAGAATGACCTAGGTCAAGGTTTTCCTGGTGAAATGTGGACATTTTCTCCTTAGGTGTCTGATTCCAAACTGTGCCAGCGATATTAACCTCTACTTACCATCTGTTAACGTAAGTTATATGAGTTTGTTCTGCCTGTAGTGTGGGCAAGGGTTTACTGTACTAAGCTAGAAATGGTATAGATTGCATTCCTTCTCTGCCTGAAGAAATGACAGGGTTGGCCTTCTATGCAGCAACAGAATTTTCATAGGCATTTCAGAGGGTGGGGAATGCTGCAGGAACTTGTTTTAGGGTGCCCTAAACTGTCTCCTTGTGTCCTACTAGAAGTCAGGACTTCCAGTATGACAGAAGAAAGGAGGATCATTCACTGTCCTTAGTTCCTACTCACTGTTACTGGGTGTTTTTTTCTGGTCTGTGTGTTTTTTCTCTTGTGCTTTGTTTCTTTCCTTAACATAAGAAAGGTGGATCATAGTGTTTTGCTTTTTAAGTTAGAAGGGAGAAAGGATGGTAGTGTAGATGTTCTCTTTTAAATGTGGGGAGTATATGGGGACTCCTGTGCGATGCTCATCACTCAAGGTTGTCTGAAGGTCCTGACCTACAACTCAAAATCTGAAGTAAATAGCAATTTAGGACAATAGTGAAATTTGGGGGGATAATTTACTATTTGTCTGCATTTCTAAATTTATAGACTGTTATTTAGTTACCTCAAAATTTACTGTGTGAATTTGCCAATGCTGCAAACCACAATGAAGATCCAGGTTGCTCTGATGAGAATTAATTTTGCTACTGCTTTAAATGTCCTGGTTGTCCGTAGAGCTGATTTGAGACGTGAAGAGGTGGTGAATACAAATTTTGCTGCCTTAATGAAAAAGGCAACATCACTTCTGCTATGAAAAGGGAAGACAGAAAAGCAGTAGAGTTGAGGTGGAAAGCAGAGGGGACCCGTGCTGCCCTCTCTGCGAGAGGGATGAGGGGTGATGGCAGCTGGGGCACTTGTGGCTGCTGAAACAAGCTCACCAAGGGCACCAGCCATACACCTTCACTCTTTGCATAGCAGCAAGTCTGGCTTTCCAAGACCCTCACATGGGCAAAGCAAGCCTGATCATCAACTTGTATACGGCAGGAGGCTCCCTCAGGTAGAGCCTGCTCTCTCTGTGTCAGGAACTAGCTGTGATCAGAGTCTGTACTGAAGCTTGTGTGATGCTGCTTTGTTTTAAGATGCTGCTGAAATTATTTGTGATTTTATGAGGCTTGCTGAAAATCGTGGTTTAGGTTGAAACTGTTCAGCAGGGTCATGGTGCGTAATTGCCTCAGGACGGGATCAGCGAAGCTGAACAGGGGAGCAGCAGGGTGGGAAAGGAGTTGCACAGGAAACCTTCACTCTGGCATTGCCTAGCTCTTGACCATTTGAGTATACAAATTAAACATCCTTTAATGTGTTGTAGTACAACTGTTTGTTAAGTACCATAACTTAAACGCTTCCTGCCACTTTAGTACACTATACCAAATTTGTAGGATGGCCTAAAAAAAAGATAATGGGCGTAGAAGTTTGCTGATGGAAAGTTTGCTGAGTTTTGGTTGCTTTTCTAATTGGCTTGCTCCCTCTTTTTGTAACAAGCTTGTTTCAAACCTCCATTTGCTTCTGAAAGTCGTAGTGTGTTAAAAGCATTTGAGATTCGCAAATGGTCGATTACCAAATCTGGTGTTACCTTCATGTTGAGACAGAGTCCCCTTCAGCTGTGTCTCCACAGCATCCCAGGGCTCTGTGGCATTGCCCCAATTTTCCCCCTTGTAACCAGACCCAGCCCCTGAATGTTGTGGCCGCCTATGAACGAGTGATGACATTAGGCACCAGTAGCTTGGCACTCCTCGTCCTGACGAGGGAAACAGGTTTTGAAGGCAGTTTGCTGCACAGTAACATATTCTCACGGCTTTGGGGTTTGATACTTTTGGGGGGCAGCAGAAGCCGAGCCCTGGCACCTCATACCTGCAGAGCTGTGGCCCAGGTGCTGGTGGCCCCTGTGGGCGGCCGGCACCCCGGGCTCACTGCAGGGTGCCTGGTGGCCACAGCACCCGGCCTGGCGGCCGCTGGCGCAATGGGCTGCTCTCCGTTACCATGGCAACCAGCAGATGGGGGGCTTCGGCGGGAAGCGGCAGCACCGACCGAGCCGCTCAATAACAGCCCTTTCAGCTCTGACAGCTCTGCGCTGGCTGGCCAGAAGTAGTTATCAGATTACTTGTATTAAAACCTAATTAAGATGTGTGCCAGTAAATGCAGCATGGTTATTGGATTTGGTGATTTAGCTGCTGCAGGTTGCTGCAATCCAATCATACCATCTCGGCAAACTCAGCTCCGTGGAGTAGAGTGAAGACGTTTTACATCAGTAACCTGACTGTACTGAACGAGTAAATAACCTTGTAATACCTCTGCTCTGTCAAGGAGCAATCCCCACTGCAGGGCAAATGGACACTGCCCACAGATCCTTGTATACGAATTTCTGTCAGATCAACTTTAAAACCCAGGGGAGGGCTGACAGGTTGTATCAGCTTTTCCCTTCACTGTGGGTGGCCTTTGCGTTTGTGGACCTGTGAGCCCCCCAGGGCAGCGAGCTTGCAGCGAGAGCCTTACAGGTGCCCCTGCTTTAGCAATGTGTCTTTATAGAAAAGAAGGAAGCTTTTGGGTTTATCTGTAGGCCACAGGTGAGGGGCCAATCTGATTGTAACGTGATGGGTGACAACCTAGCGTTGTGGTGTTAGACACAATGGAGGTTTATTCTGCTGGGTGGAATTCACCTTGGTGCCAAAGCTCTGCCTTATGTATGATGTTTCACCTAGTTTCTGCAAGGTGTTGCCGTGGTTGTCTACCCATAGCTGTCAAAAAGTAACAAAACCTATCTATCCCTTTCCATTTCATTTGTGGACAGGCTAGGGTATAGCCTAGTCTCAGATCCAAATTTTTCTGCTGTATGGAGTGAGAGATGTAGTCTTCTGCAGGTTGTAGCTGCACAAAGTAGCAAGGTAGCTTGGAGCCATTCTAACACAAAGCTGCATACAAGGTCCAAGTACTGATAATCAGAGCAAAATGTTTACTTTGAAGCATTCATTACATTTTGTGATGCCTCCATTTTGTTCCTCTTCTGTGGAAGCGCTTGTCTTGCAAAGCTACCTCTTCCCTGTCTCCGTCTAGAAATAGGAATTTTGGTTTAGAGTGGTTCATGGAAAATTATTTGAAAGGTATTATTATTACTACTAAATGGGAGTTTACTCCTTAGTGCCAGGTTGTCCTGTAAGTAGTCCAAATGGAACACAGTTCAAGAGCTACATGTCTTCACCTTGTGCCTTGAAGTAACACGGCAGAGCGTGGAGTCAGTTCCTGCCCTTCAGCACTGCAAGGCCAAGGAGGAGCTGCCACCCGACATCCCAGCTCTACAGACCTTGCAACTTTGATGGAAAAATGATTTCCTTTGGAATGGAGGGTGAGGATACGGTGGTCACTGAGATCCTCAGGACACAGTACACGTTTGTGTGGTAGGTGGTGTTGCCAAAGTGAATGTGGCGACCGTGCAACCTCACTCATTTGTATTAGCAAAATGTGCAGAAGGTTCTGTCACCCAGTTGTAAAAATGATGGCAGGCATCGATGTGCAGTTGTAACATATGGGAAGTACAGTGAATGTGGGTGGAGCTGTTCATTTCTCATCTTGAATCATTTACGAGATCAGCAGGCAGGCCAGATACAATGCATATGGGAATGTGTGGCTGTGCTGCACATGTCACACGTAATAGCAGATCCTGTGAGAGGGCCCAGAGCCTGTCCTCGGGAGCTAAATGCACTGGAGCAGGCTGGTAGTCCCAGTGTGTGGACCAAGGGCCAGCTTGGCAGCAGTTTTGGGAGAGCAAACTGGTAGACAGAATTTGGGAATTCATGGGCTGAGATCTGCACTGACTAGAACTACTCCCTCTTTATCCATCACGACCCAGAATTGTAGAAAAGAATCTTATCAGTCCTGTACTCAAGCACTGGAGACAGATACAGGTGATAAAAGTTGTGGCGTGTTAGTCAAACCCAGCTGGGTGCCTGTGTCATCTTTCTCCCTCTGCTCAAGGGGGCAGTCTAAATGTAACACGGTGGGGGGTAAAGTTACAAACCAGAAAAGCATAACTGAGTAGTATTGCCATAATTAAAGACTTTCCTATTTCCAGTAGTTTATCTGACTCACCCTTGGCATGATCTGAAAGCATACAGAGCTTTACAACAGAGCACAGTAAGGCTTGTATAAAGTAATTTTTTTGAAATTTGCATGGGCTGCCTGTGAGTATCTAGTAGAAAGTGTTTTGATGTAAGAAAGTTTTGATGTAAAATTCACGTGAGCTGGAAATGACTCCTCTCTGGGTGCCAGAACTAGAGGAAGTTCCTTGTACTGAAGTGGTGGCTCTGGAGCTGGAGCCGTCTCCCCGGGAGAGGAGCAGCACACGGGGAAAGGGCTTTTCCTTGGGGCTGCGGCTCCAGCCTTTGCTGCTGCAGCCAGAACGGGTCCTACCGCAGCGGTGGGCAGCGCTCGTGTTGCTGCAGAGATGTGGGTCAAGGGGTTTGTCTACTTACCCATGTCTTTAGCTGCCAGTAATAATAGTTTTGTGCAAGGGGGTCTCTCAAAGACCATATGATTGTTCTTTAAAAAGACTGAAACACTATCAAAATGGGAAAATTATTAATTGAATGTAGAAATCGATGGCAAAGTACTGAGCACAACTCAGCTCTCCAGTCTGAAACTATGACATTGCCTCCAGCACGAAATACTGTTCTTGTGCTCCCTGGGAGCAAGATGCGTATGGAAAAGCTACTTTCTTAAAGACCAAACAGTACAAAGGTGGGGTTTTGTTTGTCTGAGGGAGTTTTGGTTTGTTTGTTTCTTTTTTTTTAAGTTCGAGGCCCCTGAAATCACCTTTAATTTGGAAATGAAGCATAAACAGCTCCTGTACCAACATGGTATAATTTGGAAGGTACAGGGAATGTGAAATTAGACACAGAGCATCTAAGCATCTATGTAGTATAGAGTGCCCTGCGCTATCATAAGGGAATGGTTTTGTTTGCTTCGTCAGATGTTTCCAACCAGCTGTCGCTGTTTGCAGCTAGCTGCACTTAGTAGTTTTGTTCTGATTCCCAGGAGATGGTCCTCAAATCCCTTTTGCAGGGATATGTTACCAGAGTAACAGGGCACTGGAATATGGGCATTCAGTCTTTGCTACATGATTCTTGCAGTTTAATTACAAGGAAGTTAGCTGGCAGATACAGATCAGTAAACACTGGTTTTGACATAGATTTTGGCAATTTTGTTTCAGCTAGATTTTAGTAGCTTTTTATCAAGAAATTTGGGGGTGTTTACTAATGCAGTTATTTGAACAATCCTGATTAAGAATGTGAATATTCAGAGTGATTAGCTTAGCTATGACAGCTGTACAAGTCAAAGCTACCACATGGAGCTGAAAGTAGAAAGATTCGGAAATCACATCTTATCGTAAGCATAGAACTAATTCCATTAGAAACACAGCCTGTATGAGAGATACAACCTAAAAAGCTTGTTCAGCTGAAGCTGCATTTCAATATGTTCAGTGAGAAAAAGATAACAAAAGTAAGTACAAAGTTTAGATCAGAACTAACCTTCACAAAAACAGAGTTGGTTCGTGTTCCCTTAGAGCATAGTGTTTAGATGTGTAGGTTTTTCTCTAGAATACTGTTATTTAAAGACAAGAAGCTTCTAAGTTATGCAAAATTACTT
The DNA here is from genome assembly GCA_013399365.1 of Pampusana beccarii. NCBI lineage: Eukaryota > Metazoa > Chordata > Aves > Columbiformes > Columbidae > Pampusana > Pampusana beccarii. The sequence goes on along the minus strand of VWYH01002526.1, from coordinate 125,601 downwards.
CTAATTAAAAATGCTTCAATTTAAAGAGTGAAATGCATTTTAATGTAAAAACACAATTTCTAGTTTATTTGTGATTATGTCCCTTGCTACAGGTCCCAAGCAGACTTTTTAAATTTTTTGGGGCAGGAGTAATAAACAGCCACTGGGGACATAACAAGCCACAGTAGGTTTCGCGATTAAAGAAGTGTGGTTGCCCTGTCTACAACAACGTTGTCTCAACTGGGGCACTTGTTTTCCAAGTGAAAGCAAAAGGCCTCTGCATGCTCCTTCTGATACCTGCCAGCTTGTTCTCTCAGTGCTGCAGCCCCTGATTAAGACCTTTGGAGTGATGGGCTCTTCACATCCTTCCCCAAGAATCCCCCTTACGCTATTAAAGGATCTACACTGACATGCTTAATTAACACAAAGCTTTCTTGAAATAAATGTTGTGTTCTGTAATGAGTTTTGGACATTAAGCACATTGTGTAGAGCAGTAGACAGAAAACAAAAGGTTTTGCCACTTTAGGCCCAGTTTGTCAGGGGGCTGGGATATTTGGATTTGCGATCTGGGCTAGCGGGTGTGTATCTGGTAGATGGTTATTGAAGCAGGGACAGCGTGTGCCGCTTGCTTAGCGACAGGTACCGGGATGCAGTCCTGTGGTTTTTGCTGATGTCGCTCAATGGCAAAGCAAATTCACTGTCATGTCATGAGAAAGTTTCTAAATTAGAAGTGAGAACCTTTAAAAGTGCTCATTTAAAGTGTGAAGATAAAATATATTGAATGCCCATTCTAGGAGTAATACTTGAGTCTCAGCCCAACCACCAGACCGAGCTCTGTCATCTGGGAGCTGCACCCGCCAGTGCAAACATCAAAGTTCCTACTGTGAACTCCAACATCAGATGCTCTGCAACCCTTTTATCTATTTTTTTTCCAGGTTACAGCAGCTTGACAAGCACTGCCAGGCCACTGCCCAGCAGTTAGTGGAGTTGCTCAACAAACAGAATCAGCTCTTCAAAGAGAAGCAGCTGCTTACAGAAGAGGTGCGGTTTCTGCGAACACAGGTACGGTGCCAAAAGAAAAGGAAGTCTGAGGGGAATATTCTGCAGCTTTAGCAGAGAAATCTGCCAGCAGTCTCCTTTCAGGGTTTTGTTACTGTTGTTGTTTTAAATAAGGCATTACCTTATGAAAAAATGAAAATAAAAATTCATGCAACTGGAAGGAGACTGGTAGCTGGATCTGAGTCTCACTTAAACCTAAACTGAATGAAGGAAGTGTTTTGAAGTGACAGTAAAACGGCAGAAGTTATTCTTGGTGACAGTTCCTAACTTTCTTATCGTAATATTTTGCGTTCCTTTTTCAGAAAAAAGGAGAATCTGTTCTTTAACAGCATTAACGTTTAAACAGTAGCTTGAAGTTGATAATTTCTGTGAGCTTTTGGCTGACATTGGTCAGACTTAAGTCCCCCTACCACTTTGTGATTTTCCTTTTTTTTCCCCTCCTTCCTTTTAAGTCATTTCTCTTTCCTGCTGCTCCACGAGCACTCAGCTCAGTGTGAGCTGGTGACTGTGAAATCCGTCTGCCTGAGCACCCCTCACTGCACGGCATCTCTGGCAGGACTGACTTTTCCTTCCAGTGCTCTCGGGCAGCTCTGGCTTCTCAGGGGCTGTTGTTTTCTTTTTTTCTTTGGCCACTGTTCTTCAGTCTGTTGGTGCCTTGGAAATAAGGGAGAGGGCTACATGCTTTGTTGTTGTCTTTCTTTTACTTGTTTCAGAAAAAGGAGAACTAACAAGCACATAATGAGGTTTTTTGGTAAAACTACCAATAATCAAACTCTTTTGTGACTAAGAAAATGAACTATTTCAACCATAGCGTGACGTTTTTTCTAACTTGCAAACTAGTGAGTTTGGCCAAGATAACGAGCTCTGTTAACAAGGTAACAATGACATTCAGTGCAGAAGCACACCTAGCAGTAAACAGAGCATGAATAGTTTTAGAACTTTAAAATATTTAAATCATACTATTTTTGTAGGCTTTTTACCTGTGGAATTTAATGAATGTTTAACCTAGGAGAATAAGATCCATACTTTTGTTATGCCTTTAATCATGTCAGTGTGTTTGGTTTTACAGGATTTCCTCTTGTAGTAGACAAACTCGGTAGCCAAGATAGCGTAAGGTTATCAGCCTTCAGTAACTGCTGGCAAATTTCAGGGCAACCATAGTGCCCTTTCTAGAAGATAGTTTAAAAAGGGGGGTGTTCAGGAAATAAAATTAAAATTTCTGTTTGAGGGGAAGCACTCTTGGTAATGTGAACAGACTTTACATGGTCCCCAGGGATTTTGTTATTGATAATTTATTTTATCTGGAAATGAGCGTGCTTTCATGAACTTGGGCAGAAGTACAAAAATGATACAAAGGAGGAAAAAATCATTCAGATATTATACTGCTATCAAGACTTGAATTGCAACAGCTTCCTTCTTTATGTTCATTACAAGTTAATTGTGCTCCAGAGGATACTTTTTAACTCGAGAACACTCCAGAGAGGAATAATATAAAAACATTATTACAAAATGAGTCCTAAAAATCTATTTGCAGCTATTTAAAGCAACAGTAGTTCTCTGGGAATTGGAATTCAGCTCAAAAGAGCTCTCTGAAATATCTGACAATTGGTTTAACCAAACTACACAACAGTTCACCATAAGTGGGAGATTTTAACAACAGGAAGATGTATATAGTTAGTGTGGGAATATATAAAGAAAAATTGTGGAATCTGTGTTGATCAATGTTCCACATTTTACTGCATTGTTCAACAGTTCTCCTTTATAATCAAATTTTTTGGAGGGAGGGGAGAAACCAATCATATCTAATCTTTTAAAAATTATTTAAAACATGCTACCCTAAACGTGCTATTGCATCTTGGAACATAAGCCACTAGTAACTGTGGTTGCATATTTCAGGAGAAAAAATGGGATGCAGATCTCAAACAGGACACAGATGGAATCAAGTAAAAACCTGGATGGATAAAGAGGAATGAGCAGAAGTAGGTATTTTTTCTATATCCTATATATAGAGGGTGGGGGGAGAGGAAAGGAGGACTAAAACTATTTGCAGATGTGGGTTGAATCTGGCAAACACTTCAAAACAAAAGGGAGAAGAAAGTGAAACATTTTTGGGGTTTAGATTGTTGGAGCTTTTTGTGTTTGGTGTTTTTTTTTAAGCACTTAAAAATTTAGGCCAAGCACTCCACAGCAGAGACAGATTTACCTGGCAGAATTGATTAAAAAAAAATTATTTAAATTGGAGGGAAAGGTGGACATACAACCTTTAGCAAGGTGGGAACTTCTAGAAGAACTCAGATTTTACCATATGTATATTTTGGTCTGGATAATCACTGGGTGTTTGTCTTTTGATTTGGCATCGGTTAGTTTTGTCGCTTGCTATAGTATTTTCCTCCTGAAGAAGCAGAATCCTCTCTATTTCTTCAGAAAGGCTACAATTTGTTCTGTAATAAATCATAAAACTTAGTGTCATGTTGAAGGTAACATTACATAAATAATAGTATTTGTAGTAGTGCTGTTGGAGTTGCAGTACTGCTACATAGCTATAGCTGTTCCCATTGCCTTCTAAGAGTTACTGTTTGGAGGTTTAACTTTAAAGTCACAGATTTTAAAATGGCATCATTTATTTTAATCTAGCTGACCTAGAGAAAAAAAAAAGGTGAAATAAAACAAGTTGTTTTCAAAATTCGGGTTGCTTCCACTGCAACTTTTATTTCTAGTATTAGTGTTTGCTGTTTTTCATGGAAAACTCATTGACACTGTACGGAAAATTCTGGGTTCTAAATTGAGTGAAAAACGTTGTCATAAAAGAAATACTCGATCCTGCTAGCTGCTGAATTCCTTTACAGGCAGCCTGAGTTAAAAGGCTTTTTAGCATCCTTGTTGAAGGAGTAGCCAAAACAAGTACCAGTTTTTAAAAACATTGTTCTCATTCTCAGCAGTGAATTACATACTTTAAAAATAATAATGTTAAATCTGCTATATTACTGCAAGACGCTCAGTATTATTTCAGAATAACCACCTGCCTACAACAGGATGATGTTCACAGTGTAGTTTTCACTTTCATAGAGCTAAAAAGGGCCAGTATGATAATGTGGCCTGACCTTACAGCATGGGCTCTGTATTGGGCCATTACACTAGTATTTAACAGGCGGCACTAATATTTAATAGCGGTATGCAGCATAACATATTCAGGTTCACGTAAAGGTGGTCGAAAGTTTAATTATGAGATTTACACCTCTTGTTTTGAAAGTTTTTGAAAGATTAAAGTTTTGAGTTTCTACCTTTGGAAGTCTCTGTTACACTGCAGCTCGCTCCAAGTCAGGAGACAGGAGATCCTGAGGTCCCCTCCTATACAGGCACTGAATACAAATGTGCAAACAAACATCTGAACTGAGATCACTGGAGGCCTCAGCGCTGCCTGCCCAGTACGTTTCTGAACGCTGGGATGCTCCTCGCTTGCAGGATCTGCCTTTGACAGAAATAACTGTTTGTTTCTCATCCCCTGGCAGGCCCCGGCTGCAGGAGGGGTTGCTGGGCAGCTGAGCCTTCAGAGCAGCAGGACAGGATTCGGCCCTTGGGGGTGGCCTCCAAGCAGGGCTGTCACCCTGCACTGCTGCTCTGCCGCCCCATGAAGATCTCTTGAAAGCCAGCCCTTCCCTGGCAGGAACCTGTGCTCTCCCTAGGGCCGAGCCACTAAAACCACCTCCTCCCTCATTACAGATGTCATTTGCACAGGGAGCATGTCTGTGAACAGACCACCATTCTTCTAAACAGAAGTTAAAATATACTCACCGGTCACTGTATTCCCCTCCTTGCACAGCTGGTCACTGAGTGGGAGGTATGGACAGAATTACAGCTGTTCCTGAGCGGTGGGTTTCTAATGTCAGTATGAATTTGCAGTGAGGTCCCAGCAGCGAATGCAGTGCTTGACGTTCTCCAAAGTGCCCCGTTTGCTGGGTTTTCGTTACATGTTACAGAAGGGGAGCTTTATGTCCCCAAAACAAGTACCTCGTCCATCTTAGATGTCAGAAGTGATTCAGGCTGATCCTTACACAGCCCTCAACTGTTCTTCAGGAGACCTGAAAACTGCTTAGGGTACTGAGGGAGAGGTGGGGTTTTTTTTCGTTTGGGGTTTTTTTGTTTAGTTTGGGTTTGTTTGTTTGTTTTAGTGTCATCTAAATACACAAAAACAGTGCCTCTTCTGAGTGTTTGTGACAGCCAGTGACATTCCACAGATGGGGGCTGGTAGTTGGGGTTTTGTTTGTTTGTTTTAAGCATGTGAAAGGAAAGTCATTACTTTGTGATGAGCTGTAGTCAGAAGAGGTGAGAGTTAAACTGTGACAGGAGCGGATACAGGTAGAATGCTGCTTGATGTCTGACTGCCCTGATATGACATTTCAAGTGCTGCATCACTCAGTGTTTAGCTTTTTGTAGTCTGTGGATCTGGAGCTGTAGGAGGTGCGTACCTCCTGTGTGCTGTCTGGCTGGCAGGCAAAGCTGGGGAGCAGCTCTGGAGCTGAGCTTGGCCCTCCTGAGAGCTCCACATTGGGTTTGCAGCTGTGCAAATGAGGACTGGGGCACATGAGTGTTTTCTAACCAAAGCAGCAGCTAGCAGCTCCTCTGCTGTTAACTACACTTGTAACAGAGGGAGTTAAACCATTCAGAGGTCCATGGTTCTCCTACAAAAAGTTCCAACCTGTACCACTAAGAATACCCATCCACCCAGTTAAAACAGATGCCACTGAAGGGAGAGAGCATTGGGAGGAACCAGGGCAATTTGTGCGGCGGAGATCTGCTCACTGACCCTCAAAGTACTGCTGGGAGGAGAGAAACTTTAAGACAGGGAAGGCCCCTGCCCCTGACTGTCCAGCGACCAACTCATTTGCCAGTGACCTGGACATCAGAATTGAAAGATTTGTGTTCTTTTAGTCAGGCAACTGCAGGTCTCAACTGACTGCTCCAGCATGCAGGCTGTGGTGTGGTGGGGGACACAGACACTTGGCCAGTATTTGTGCTTTGTTTTTGAAGCAGTTGAGACCAGGCTGTAGTCAGGTGGAGAAATACCTGCTCTGTCAATCAAGCTGAGGTTCAGCATCTCACAAAGCGTTAGTGCTGGCTAACCGTGGTGACAAAAGACACATATGCACCCCAAGGCTTTGGGGTGGAAGTACTGGTATCCACCTGCATTACATGTCTCCAGGCAGGGCTAATGGAAGGCCTTTTGTGGCTGGAGGTGACAAGAGAAAAGGGACAGCTTTTGAGTTAGAGCCATATGCGACAGTAGAAATCTTTTGAAGTTTGGGTGTATGAAATGCTACTGTCTGGAAGGGGGTACCTAAAAAGGAGGAGAATCTCTCCCTGGGGTACAGCTGGACGTGCTCACTGGAGTAGTGAGGTGGGGCAGTGAGCGAACGTGCCAGGCTCCTGGGCAGGCAGGGGCAGTGGCCCGGCAGGGGAAGGGGCTGGCTGGGGATGCCCTCAGGCACCTGCAACAGCACCAAGTGCCAGGAAACTTCTTCAGGAGCTGAGTGTTTGGGGAAGAGGAGGGCTTGCCTTTTTACTTTCTGGCTGTAGTGCTGGGGGTGACTGCAGTGTGGAGTAGGTGTCCCCTGGCTGTCACTAACCCATCAGTGACAGGGAATGTATAAACCCCAAGGCTTTCTGTGGCTCTAGTTCATTTCTCCTTGCACTGGCTGCAGACACAACTGTAGCAGTTGGTGTTGGTGCGTGAATTTTGGGGGAAAAGTACCACGTTATTGTTTCTAATTAATTCTTCAGTGAACTGCAGCTTCATAAATTCCACTTTTTTTACCTCAGCCCTAATTGCTTTACCAATAAGGGGGAAAAAAATAAGCAAAATCCTTTAGTCCGCTAATGCAAAACCAGCCAAAGTATAAAGTTTATTTTTATTTCTGAGGTCATTTACATCTCTTAAATTCAAATTTTAGAACTCCAGTGGCTTAATTCTAGATAGCTCCCCCAGCTCCAAGACCGTTTGATGTCTCGCTCTTAATTAAGTCCGGAAGTGCTGCTGAGGAAGCACAAACAATAGCTATGCAAGAGCTTCGAAACTGGGAATTAGCCTTCCCACCAGAGGTTTCCTACCGGCCCCGGGCAGCAGGCTCCTGTTTTGCTGCAGCCGCCCACCCCGAGCACACGCTGCACAATTCACAGTAAACACTCGCTGGCACAAACCTGCCGCCTCCTTCCTGGAAAGGGGAAGGGGCAGGATCTTAGACGTGCCCCAAAACAAGAGCTCGGTTATTTACTGCTAAACACGAGCCATGTCTAAAGAGCATGGAGATCCTGTTTCTCAGAAATCAAATAGCTCTTGTTCTTGCTACCTGTACGACTCCTGACCTTAGCAAGAGGCGAGGACAGCAGCACTTGTTTACATCGCATTACCACAGCCTCAGCCGGTGCTGTATTTCTCTTCTAAGAACCCGCCCGCAGGCTGAAGCGACACAAATAAGAAGCACCGGCAACCCCATACAGACGGCTGACTTCTACACTTGTCTCTTTTATCTTTCAGGTCTGCTCTGCCCCCGGCTGAAACTTGGGCTTGTCTGAGGTTCACCTAAGCCACCTCTGCAGAAAACAGGCACACTTCCTGGCTAATTTCAACTGGTTTCTATTTGTTTTTAACCACAGAATCATAAATATTTTGAAGCGATGCCAGCCTAACAAACTTCCTAGGAAGAAAGCTGAAACTTTCCTGAAAAGGCTAGGCTTGTAAGCTAGTTTTAACAGCTATTACGTAGTGTGGACTTAATTAATAATTTGTACTATTTTTTTATAAAATGTTTTTACCTATTTTTATAATTGAACATAGATGCCTTATTTACAGACAAACACCAATAAAGTTAATTTGATTTTTCTTTTTTTTTTTCTCCTGGTTCTATCCTTTTGAATTCAAGTGAAGGCATGTGCAGGGAGAGGAGGGACAAGGGGACTGCGTGTAAGTCCTGCACAAGCACAATTGCGCTTCTGTTTATAAACTCATTACCAGAATCTACCTGGGAATTCTGTTTTTACAGGCTATTTGTCACTTTTTATACAAAAGCAAGAGTCCCAACAACTACTTAGCCATCAGGAAAGTGTAAGAATGATTGAGAAATGTTCCATACATTGCGGAAGAATCTCCATGGGCCAGGTTTCCATTCAAAACATTCACTGGGTAAAGGCAAAGGAACCCTTAGTGAAGGCTGAGCTGCAGGTGAGGTGCCTGGCTCTCGACACTGAAGTCATGCGAGACTGTTCCACCAGCATTTACCAGGCTCTGGCTTTGAATTAGTGAACTAAAAACATTTGGAAGATACATTTGGAGGGCTTTTTTTTTTTTTTTCCCCCTGGTTAACTGTGTACTTGTGTTTTTAGAAGTTACTTTCCAAATACCAGCCTGTTTCAGAAAGAATTTAGCTCAATCTTTTGCTAACTAGTGTAGGTTAAAGTAAGCATATAAGAAAAAAATGTCTACAGCTACTGTGCTTGGTGTAGTTGCAGAATTGCTCTAGCAAAGGGGGGAAAAAAGCACAAAGACCAGTTCCTCTTTAGTAAAGCCACCTCAGCCAGCAAGAACATAAAATGTAACAAAAATAGCAGTAGTATCACATGCAATAAGTTACCGTTTGCTATGGGACACAATCTTTTTCCTTCCCTTGTATTTTAAGAATTATTAGTGTACAGCCCTTACATCAAAGTGGTTTGGTCCTCCCTGTTTCATTTCCTGCCATGTGAAACTGCCAAACACATCTGAGCTCCTCCCTCAACTGCTTCACCAGTATGGCAATAAACACGCTTAAAAGGGCCTCGGGTCTTTAGGGATGAGAAAGCCTGATGAAGACAAATCCTCTCTAGTCAAACTCTGGGTTCTCCACCGTAATTACGTTGACAATTTTTAAAGTGTTACCACTTTATAAATTTATATTCTTACCTGTGCAACCATCTATAAGTGTAGGAACAGGCAAGCTTGCTCGTTTGTTTGTTTTCCACTTATTTTTAATTATTTCACAGCATAAATCTGTGCTTAAATAGAAGAAAGTGCCCATAGGCTACATGTGCCCAGGAACCAGGGCACCCAGTCCCAACTCCGAGGCTTCACTGAGATCCTGGAGCTGCCCTGAGGCACAGCCGTACCCTCAACCTTTCTGGACCGACTTCACCTACCCCGTGGCTTTGGTGGCTGCAGGCAGAGCACTGCTGCCAGCCACCCATGGCCACACGTTTGAGTTCAACAAAGCATCCTGGGCTGTGAGAGTATGTGCCTGGAGGAGGTTTTCATACTCATCCCAGCCACAGACTCAATTTGTTATGTTGCTGGGATTCTAGAAGGAATCAATTTCTCTGCAGCAGCTACTCTACTTCATTAAGCACAAGACAGCACCAGGTCTACCTGTTACATGTTCTACCCTCCCACTCCCACCATCTACTTAGGCACAAAAAGCTTAGTTTTACCAAGTCCACAAGTGTCAGACCAGTCGATCTGGGCCAGGCAAGCCCAGGTCCACAGCCAGAGCCTGATCCTGTGGCACGGGTGCAGCCTGAGCAGACCGTCCTGCTGCCGCCACATCCCGGGCCCTCATCTCCCAGTATCACCGAACCCATGGCTGGCTGGCTCATGCTCTTTCCTACTAAAACGTGGGGAAGAAAAAAAAAAAAAAACAGGAAAAAGCTGGAGCTGGCGGAAGCATCGCTATCCCAGGGAAGCGTTCGTGTCCAAGAACTGAGCTATACCCCCGCTGCCCACCTGCTGTAGGGACACTCAGCCCTCCTGACCTGCTGGTTCAAACAGGCCTGGAACAGCTTGCAGGCTTCAAAGAGTCCCACCAGGAGGTGCCTTGCGAGTCTCACCTTCCCGTTTTCCCTCTCCTTACTCTGGCACGTTACCTGGCTATGGGCTGTGAGGCTATGAATTTCGTCAGATGACAAATCAAATCGTGGGTGTTCTGACAGGAACATAGCCCTGTGTCATCATTACTTAAAAAGTGTAACCCAAGTTTACTTTTACAAGTGACATACATCTCGTAGAGTTAACATGAACCACCTGTATGGAAATAGCCTTGGTCCAAAGCACAGATACATCTTGCTTAGTCATAAAAGCGCTTTTTTTTCTTTTTGACAATACTGTAACTTAATAATTTACAAGCTGAAACTGATCACCCAGTATTTGAAATACTTCACAGCGAGTTACAGTTATCACTAGGACTTCACAGCAAATAAAACTTGTAACTAAACATGCACAGATCATTATATACACAGTGATAAAAAAATAACGATGTACATTTTCTTGTAAGAAGAAATTAAGTAAATCTTTGTGCATTTCAGGATTGAAACGTCTAACCTATATAAAATTACTTTAAAATATGAAGTAAATATTTAACCCAAAACTTGAGAAATCTTTTGTAATCTGCAATATAGCTTTCTCATTTCAGTTTTTCTTTCTCTGACACAGAACAAAGTAGGAATTTTATCCTCTAAGATATTTAATAGTAATGTGCAGATATAAAAAAATACGTCCTTTGTGGCAAGCTTGAACATATATATATATTTACAAACCTCCAGAACAAATTAGCATTAAAAACCACAGAAGTAGCAGATTGACATAGTGCTTTATTTAAGCTGTCTGTACGAAGGAAAATAATGTGCATCCCTATCATATATGTGTAAAAATACTAAGGATGTACAGTGTACAAAAACAGTTTCTTGTAGTTATTTCACATCCTTGTGGGTCATATACTTAAGGAAATAAACAGTTTAAGTATGACCAACAGTAATCCGGTTTCTTGGGTTCATAGTCGTGTCTGCTTAATATCCTTAACCATATGACTAGATCTTGCATGGATCTAATGAAAGAACTAGCAAGGTCAAGAAATGTCACAAACTCTAAAGCTACAGGGAGGTAATTCAATTACCAATTTAGAGGTTTTTATTTAAATAAATACTTTACATTTCATGCTTGCCTGTAATGCACTACCAGGAGCAAGATAAGGAAATTCTACTGTAGACAGTACAAACAGTAGCAGCAAAGTGTGTACATTGAGGTGTAATATATAGACCCTGCAGTTAGTAAGGAAAGACCTTACTTTTGTACTCTAGGAGAAGCACATGGCCCCTGCAAGAACAGTCAGCTTTAAGAAGCTGCAAGTAAAGATGGAAAAGAACGTAAAACAATACTGGAATAAATGTTCTTTAAGCAACAGGAATGTACTGGAAGATGGATTAGTGTGGAAAGCGAAGCTGTGTGCAAAACTGCCAAAATCCAAAGAGAAATGACCTCTTTCCTCCGAGACGGCTGCAGTACAAGGGCACACACATGGCATGGAAGTCAGTACAAGCTGGAGTCGGAGTCGGAAATGTACTGTGCTCGGAAGGCTCGCCCAGGTAACCAGCCACCACCTCCCGGCCAAATCCAACCACAACCGCGAACAGCAAAAGAACTTCTTCAAACGTTCCTCTCGGCACCGCTTGCCCACTTGTCTTTCCTCTAACACTGGTAAGAGAGAGAATCCCCCAGCCCTGGCAGCACGAAGTGGCCACTGACTCTCTCTGTAGCATAAACGTGACCAACGACGTTTTGGAAGGCGGACAGTGCAATGCGAAGTGAAGCCTTAAAAGGTTTTCAAATAATTCACTGACAGGTATCTACCGCAAACCGCGTTCTACCTAGCTAGGCGATGGTGAGCGGCCACAGGGTTGCTCCTGCAGGCGAGGAGCGGCTGGCCAGAGGCACGGCACCTGTTGGTCGGTGGCCAGAGGTGCCCTGTGGCGAGAAACTTATTGCTATTACAAGCTGAAAACATAGGGGGGGGAAAAAACACAGGTATATAACAGATTTTTAATCACCATAGTTTAAGTCTGTAAGTACGAGGCCTTTGCAGAGAACTAGTTAATGCCCGTCTGTGAAGTACTCGGTTATTTCAGTCCCTCACTCGCCACGTCAGCGTAGACACCTCTGCCCCACCGGTGCAGAACAGACCTGCCACACGTCTGCTGTGCTCCTCTCTCAACAAAGAGGGATGCTCTACACACGTGTTTAGTGTTACACAGAGACAGAACAAGATCCTATCTAGTTAGAATACAAATCATGATATATTCCTGACTGATTATCCACCCATTACTAAAGATAACACACAAAACATGAGAAAATTGTCTAAATTAGTCTGTGTCTTTAGCTGCCTTGCTAAAACGTTCACGCACCCCTGGCCTGTCCCAGCACAGGCACTGCCAGCAGTGGGCTTCGTGCTCGGGCACTCGGCTTCCCCCGTGCAGAGGGAGCGCAGCTCCGCGCAGACCCAGCTGCTCGCTCCCCCAGCACGGCCCCCCGCGCCCGGCGGTATCACGGTCTCGGCGGGACCTGACCGGATCCCAGCGCAAAGATACTTCGCATGATAATCCCATGGACTCGGGGTTTTCAGACGGCGTCAGCGAGGGCGCGCGGGCACGGCCCCGCGTCATGCCCCGACTCCTAGCACCAAAGGGTTTATTGTTAAGATTATCATTGCTGAAGATCCAAGCTAAAGTTTATGCACGTGTTCCGTTAGATACAGATCTTCTGAAACGGAAAGACGTTTTCCTATCAGTGGAGCGTTTCTCGTGATGTTTTAAATTCAGTCAATCGGGTACCACGGTTATGTGTAACATGCTGGGTTTTGGGACCCTTTTTGTTGAGGGCAAACCTTGCTTGAGAATGGCCGATCCCAGAAATTTACTGTTTTAATTATTAAAATAAAGTGCTTTTCTTGTAATCACTGTGATCTCGTTGTTCAAATGCATTTCCTTCATTTAGAACGGCAATTGTGTCTTGTGCCGTCAGGCTCTGACGTTTATCCTCAATAGGGCACAAGATGTAGCTTTTTTGTCTGTTTGTTTTTAACCCTTTGGCACATGAAGCTGGAATTCCTCACCTCCATTGCCAAACAATTAAAAGACAGTATTTCATCCACAAAAATCTGATTCTAAGCAGTATGTACAATTTCAGAGCCTTGTTAAAATTTCCACATGGGAGAAAAGTGCATTATTCCCTTCAGCTTGTACAGTCCTTCCATATATTACAAAATTAACTGCTCTAAGCCTGTTCTATCTAAGATGTAGCAGCATTTGCAAACATGACACATACAATCCTTATCTCTAAAAATAAATACTACTGCAGTATAACCAAAAAAAAAAATCTTCAGAGTTAAACACCTGGAGAAAAAGCTAATTCACAAACTCAAAATAAAAACGAGTAAGGCAAACACCCGTTTACCTTGGTGCACACATTTTGGTGAAAAGCAATACCATTATGCCTGTCTACATTCTTCAGCCATCAGAGGTGATGTATATCATGAAAGAAAAAGAAAAGCATGAGAAAGATGTTATCTGGTGCAAATTATAAGACCCCTTAAACAACTTCAACTGCTGCTTTTATGCCTTCATTTCTTGCATGTATAATGTTAGATTCTCCATGATTGCACATGAACCTGGAAGTTCTAAGTGGCAGGCCGGGTGAGCCCAGCCCTTCTGCTTCTTATGTAGTATCCAACAGTAATTAAAAAATAATATATATATATATTTATATATATCAACAGTTTAAGTCCTTCTCTCAAACGTTTCCCAAACAAATTCCAGCCAGATGTTAATGACAGAGACCTGCTTCAAGTAATGATATGCCTAACAAAAACCTTGCATATGTACATCACCACCCCTATGTTTCCTTGTTCTAACCAGCACAACCAGATGCTAGAAAATGTTATAGACTAGTCTTTTTAGACTAATTACAATTTTGATTCATCTTCTGGAAGAAGATAAGCTGGACCAACACATTTTTTTGTTTAGCCTCCACTGTGAGGAAAAATAGATGACTACTTGTGCACAAAGTGTACAGTGCTGAAGTCAAGTCATCTGCCTTCAAAGAAACTGTTAGTAACTTCTCAACGTTGCTATTACACTGAGACCGTGGGCAGCAGCAACAGCAGGAGAGCGTAGTAGAAAAAATATCTCATATCTCATGCAAAACCAAAATGGATTTTAGGCAGGTTTGGGAAAGAAATTTGTTCAATTTGGAACGGTCTCTGAAAGTGCCCCTGCTATCTTAGATAGTATCTAGTACTGGTGGTGATGTTCAGGAATCATTTTCAGTGATAAACCTAAGATGACAGTGAAGCAGCAGAACAAAAAAGTTATTCTCGTCCACTTGCAGAATAGGAAAACTGGGGGAAATGCGGCCGCCTCTCATTGTCCATGCAGTCCATACCATCCTCGTCATCTGCATTAAGGGAGAAGTTCAAAATATCATTATATTTGCAACAAAATTTTATTATCCACCTGATACGCAGTACGTCTTTCACGGTTCAATGCTGGAGTTAAAGGCTCAGGCTAAACTAAGACTTTATTCGCACATGGTCATCCAGTAGAACAATGTTCACGGAAAGGATGTACTTTCAGTAAGTCACCATTTATTTCAGGGTGGGTTGGTATGTTTGTTTTATCATGACTGTCACCTGAGAACTTCGGTCATTACTACCCCTTCTAGGCTAATCAAAACATGCCAGCACATCTACCTCCTGGTAACACAGAGGCCGACTGCTGATTGAAGCAGCCAGTTTTCATTGTTTCTTAAGCCGAGTTCAAGAAATTATCATCTCACTGCAGGTATATTTAAATATTCCTTCATTTTGAAGGGAGCTAAAAGGAAAACAACAGCTACAAAACTAACATTTCATGCAGGTTCTATGCGTTTCAATTCTTACATAATATTTTTTAGTAAACTATTTTTAAAGTATTTACTGGGATCAGAGGGAAAACGGACTAAGCCAAATTCATGAATATTTTTATTTACATAATTCCTGCAGTGCCAATGGAAACCAGGCACCAGATGTGTAGCTAACTCTGAGATTTTGGATCTACATTCTCACATGGATTTTTTTAACAGTGCTTATCCTTAAAGACTCCTATTGAAACTGTTATTCTAATAATGTATTAATATGGAACCTTTCGGAATTATGTATCTTTTGTATCTTCATATACTCTACATATAAAAATTAGAGTTAATGCAGGTCTGAGCACTTGCTATGATTCGGCTGCTTAACTTGAACAGTGCCTCTCAGCTCCTGTAATTTCAAATACAATTTCACTTTATACCGTCAATTTAAATTAGGTTAATGTACAGAGCTTGTTTGTTTTGCTAGCAGTTTGATTACTGTAGATACAAGATGTAGTTTCAATATTCACTTCAGCGTGATTTGTAACACTTTGATATCTAAATAACCGCCCTTAATGTTACTAAAAGTATTTCCATAACTTTAAAAGATCTCTTAGTTCAGCAATAACTTTCTGAAACACAGTTACCACCCTCCAACCCTAAAACAACTTTCAGCCTCCCGTTTGCATATCACATCAGGCAGAGTCGATACCACCTTGCAGATAATATAATTACTTTTAGATTTGAAAAGAAAAATAATTTTAAAATCATTTCCTGTTTAAATACCCAGAAACGGGAAAACCCCGTGCGGTCCTTGAACCACTGCATTTCACTAAAAAAGGCAGCAGTTTCCCAGGTCTACCTGGCACAACAGAAGATTCACCTTGGTGCTGCTGGGGCAGCCTGGGGCGAGTCAGCCCGCTCGGGGAGGCTTCTCATCACCGCTGATCCCTGCGCTGCGCATGGGATTTTTCGTTAGTCCTGCCATGGGGGGGCTGCGGCCTGTGCTCAGGTCCCTGCGGCAGCAGCCACACCGTTAGCGGGGGCCGAGACAGGGACTTTGGGTCATTTCCCTGCACAGGGACCGATCACCCGCTCCGAACTCGATAAAAACGCAAAGCTGAAGCCCTGGTAGCAGCCACGTATGGTGTATGGCTTCAGCCTTTGATGGATAAATAGCCATTGGCACTGTAGATGTGCAGTATCAAGAGATCATGACTTCGTGATTTTGAATCAACAGAGTCCAAGTTAACCCAAATTTTAGCAAAATTTGTTCAAATTACAAATATAAACAAATGCTTCTCAAGATGGATGCGAAGCAGCATGATGGGAACAGCAGGAAGACATAAAATGACTTAGATGACTGTGTTCAAACACTACAAATGCAAAATCCAGCAAATACTCCAGATCAGTATACCAATAGAAAACTGCAGCTCAACTCAGGAATCCTAAACCACCAAAATATTATCTAGCTCTATGAAGGGGTAATCAACCGTAGCTATAGCCTTCATTGTCTACCTTTCTGATTCTCCTTCCCCATTCCCCCCCCCCAAAAAAAAAAAAAAAACACCTCACTTCTTAGAAAGGAAATTTATCCAAGAACTCAGCAGCAAGGTTGTAACTGCTCTGCTTTGGTAAATAACTCCGCTAAGCCCTAGCTTGGCCGATCAGATAATGATTCTTCTGGGTATAGCAGAAGATGACAAAAACACAAACTGTGGTAAAATTGCATTCACTTCAACAAAGCAAACCTGTGCAAGGCCCAGTGCAGCAGTTATATCTATATTAATAGCTTATTTAAGAGCTCTTTTGAAGCACAGGACTCGATACAACATTTCATTTTCAAGTAATTGATATCTACACAAGAGACATGCATTTGTCTCTGGCAGATAGTTGTGCGGTTTTGTTTTATTTTGCTTTTTCTTTTTGGTCTTCAAAGTATTTTAAAATAGGCCTAACCCACTAAACTGAGACAACCTACCGAAACCACTAGCTGTGCCCACATGCTTAAAGCAGGGTCCATGTTTCAAGTACATTGCTGGACTGAGACCTTGACTGCCAGCTAGCAAACATTTGAAGCTGCTGTTTTAAAAAGAAACCAAACCAAACCAAAACACACACAAAAAAAACAGAACAGAGCAATCTAATATTTTAAGTTTTGTAATCATTCCTTCTTTAAAATAACATTGTCATTGAGAGTTACTTGTACACACTTCCATATGAAGATTTTTACTAGTAACAGTGAGAATAGCTTTTCCATTCAAATACAAAAAACCTTACACAGTGCTTTATTGTAAACTGATTATTTTTAAGTTATGCTTATGCATAATTCCTGACTTACATTTTTCAGGCGGCGTTATTGTAATAGTCTGAGCTGTAAATTCTTCATCAAAATACCTGGTGTCTGTCTCAGATGTCACTTGAGGTTTAAAAGGAGGTACAAGCTGAAAGGGACCAAGAAACAAAATGAAATTACTATCTGAAGCCAGCCGAATTACTACCAGGAAAACAAATAAGTTCTTTTTCCCTGCACCCCAGATCAAGTGAGTAGGTCTGTGGATGGGCAGCTGAGTCTCTAACTTCTAGTAAGAGACAGAAGACATTAGAATCGATCCCAAAATCCCTAGTTCAGAACCTAGCTAATAGCACAACACAGCTAAACTCCAAGTATCACTCTCACACGACTTGCAGATAAATTGAGCTGCATAAAGATAATTACCTAGAAACTCTTCAGGCCATTCTGATTACCCGCACAGATGTCAGGCAAAGGCAACTCAAGGTACTTCACCACAACTGGGTAGTACAAACAGCCAATGCAAAAAGGACTTCACAGAGAGCACAGCAGGCACAATGCTTTCTTTATAATAATAATAATTATTTTATTTCATTTTATTTCAGGGTTAAGGTCTATATCTGCACTTACCTTTAGAAGAAATTACGTGAATGTGAAAATAAATTTTACATTTGAAAAAAGGCCAGTTCATGCTTAAGTGAGTTGCTGGACCGAATCCTGCCTGCTGCTCTCAGAGGGCAGTGTGGTACTTCCCAACAGCAAATCACCAGTATTTGCTCACAGCCAGGACCTCCCCCCCGCTCTTTTGCACCAGCCTTGCTACCCACCTTCTCCCCCAGAACAACAGCCTACAGGCCACAGATTTTAATGGGAAGGCATATTCAGTACGGAATACCCCACTGCACGGTGCCAGCCCAAAATGATGCAGCAGTTTAGTTCGTATGATATCGGAAATGGAGCGGGGGGGATGACAATGTTTTGGTTTGTACCTTGGAGTCCTTGGTCTTATCTCCTCATACGCAATTTAAAACACACACCCTGATGACAGTGTATCAACTTCCCGTTCTATAGAAGAGGTTATGTTATGGCTCACCGATATTATCAGAGCTTGCATGTGGTTTTCACCAGTTTCATGTTATTTCTCTCCGCAGCTCCAGAACACCAAGACCAAATTTACCCCACAGCAAAGGAAGTGCAGCTGCTGTTAAACCACCTACCCTCAGCAAGTTCAATGCGCTAGACACGATTTACGATACACGATGTACATTGCAAGCTTTTTGCAATAGTAAGAGTCCTCATTATTTTACTATGTTTGATGCACAAGGTGTTTTTTTTTTGTTTGTTTTGGGTTTTTTTGTTTTTTTGGTACAGCTTGGAGAGATCTGCATGAACTGGTGAATGTTAGAAGCAGCCCTGCATCTCGGTGCTGACCAAAGGAGACTACATGATCCACAAATAGAGCCACCCAAAACCCAAAAGAGTTAGCCTGCTCTGTGAGGACTAGATGGTGTAAGTGCTGCACAACCAGCCAAAGAAAGAAGGCTTTCAACAAGATGTTCTTCACTGTAGATCTCTATCCAGAAACGTATTAATTCCTAATACTTTACAGTTTGGGATGAGGTATAACAGATTAAAATGTGGTACAGTGCATAAATAGGGCACTTAAACAGCAAGACAACAGCAAAAAAAACCCTAAACAAAAGCATCTGTACGTGCATACAGAAGACCTTTCTCCATTTTTATGATTGTTACAAATGCACACACAAATTCCCATTATTTCCAAATCCAGGTTGAAAACTGTCACCCAATTCTTTTCCTTTTTATCCTACTCACATATGATATAATACACTGAAAACTGGTAACGGGAAACCCTTGTTAGCTGGAGAAAAATCCCTCCACTGTTCCTTGCAATATGAGAACCACACCAGAACACCTTTGTTCTTTGGCTGTGGCACCCGATTCTGCCGGCATCTCTCCCAGAATACACCTACAAGTCCTTCAGCACTACCCTTCATTCAACAAATTGACTCCTTTCTCCCTGCAGCAGTTTATTTGCCCTTTTCAGTATATACTAAGGTTCTATTCTATCTGTTCTAAATCTTCAGTAACAGCCCAAGGAAATTCTTTCTCTGACTTTCATATGATTGTTGGGAGACACTCCCAATTCTAATGGGAGAACCTCTAAAATAATTTACTGGTTCCTGCAGAATTCTAGTCAAGAAATGAGCAACCGGCACACAGAGGTCAGGCACCACCTCCAGGAGAAAGCGCAGCAAGAAATCCTTTCATAACATCATCCTTTCCTAACAAACTTTGAGACAAAGTGGAAGCACAGAGTGTGGTATAAATGATGCGCCCAAGCGTGCGCCGAGGGACACGGTGCTCCAACACCACATCCAGGAGACCGGAGACAAAGCGTTGGAGACAGATTTTGTAAGCCGTGTCACCAACATGCCAGGCCATGCTACAGAAACTTGGCAATCATCTTTCTGGAGGAGTGCCACCTTTGTTCATTAATTGTTAGATTTTACTAAAAAACAGAAAGCAAAATCCCGGCAACTTTCTGCTGTAATGAAACCATTAGAAAGACAAATAAGGCAGAATTGCTGCAGAGATAACCACTGAGATTGACAGAGCCTCAATAAGAACTCAGAAGCTTCTCCATACATCACAAGGGAGGCTGAAGTTGAGGCGGAACGACAAAGAACAAACCACTCGACATTAACTACAAGTCTGATGATCACAACATGAAGATGCCTCTCTACACCCAGCGGCATCTCATGTTTGGTGCCACAAGGAACTGGTATCCAGCTGCCATCGCCACAGCTTTTCCCTGCTTCTGAACTGAGAAGGTAGAAAGTCCAAGAGTAAAGTGAGCACCACAAGGCACACCCAGTAACCTGGTCCCAAAGGAGTAAGATGAGCTTTTGTTAAGCACAGGACCTGTCAGTCTGCATGAAAATCACGCTGCTCAGTCCCGGCAGCCAAGCTTTAGTATGGGATGATTTTCTTCCTCTAGCAGTCTGTGCAAATTTAAGCAGAACACACTCAAACCAGACAGGAGACTGCACCTTCAGCACCCAGCCATTTACTCCAAGGACCAGAAATACACATTTTCTGTGTTTGTGCATTACATGCACACACGCATATATATGTATATATTTATATATATATGCAAACAAATAAATAAAAGTCTAAACTCAGCATGAGTTCACTGACTGTAAGAGCTGATGTTCAAGACAAAAATCCAATTTCACACCCATCTGTCAAGCTGAATCTGCCCCGGTCATTTCCAAGGCTCGGTGTTAGAAATGACAGCAGAAGGAGTATCAAATTCATCGTGTCTTTATTATCTCCAGTGAACGGCATTTCATTTGGCATCCATCGAGAGCAGTGTGTGAGAAACACCACTGTTCTTCCACAGTTCGAGACTCGGGAATCTTGCCACCCATCTCTCAGGGGAAGGAAAGGGGCAGGTACAGCACCTGAGTGTTACAGGCACGCACGGACGGACAGACAGGCTCTGTCCTGCACCTGGAGCTTTCTCACACTTACTGAACAACTACACAAATACTCCAGTATAAGAGAAAATAAGTAACATTATTTGCTCAAAGATAATCTGACAGGAATCATTTGTCTTGGTGTTGTATAGGAAGTGGCTGAGGCTACTTCAAAGTATCTGTGATGCACCCGATCTGCCAAATGAAAAATATGATGCTTAAGAACATCAATCTGATCTGCTGCCTTCTTTTAACTTATAGGGAATTTTAATTCCAGTGAACTCAAAATTAACACTACCGTAAGAATCTCATCCACCAACAGACTTCAGCCAAATAGTTCTCTGAGATGAAATGTGAAAGGAGTAAGAGGAGCAGCTATACACCACCCCCACTGAATTATTCATTTAAATAAACT
Organism: Pampusana beccarii; assembly: GCA_013399365.1. NCBI lineage: Eukaryota > Metazoa > Chordata > Aves > Columbiformes > Columbidae > Pampusana > Pampusana beccarii. The sequence continues at coordinate 104,677 of VWYH01002526.1, read as the reverse complement.
AGATTATAATATAAATTAGATTATAATCTCAGAACTCCCAAATGCACTAATTCTTTACGGATCATATAAATTCTAAAGAGCGAACACTGCTGTGCAGTTTCAGGTTTTATTCATAAGGAATAACTATTTGAATCTTTCTTACAGCTTCAGTATGACATTCCAAGTTGTCCAATCAAAAAACAATCACTGCTGCATCCCAAAATGTACGCCTCTTCTTTGTTAATAAATTACAACGTACGAGATGAATTATCTTTTGTCACAGCTTATGTATTTCAAAAATTAATTTTAAAAATAACTACAAACCAGATATTTCAATAATGTATTGTCATCATATGCTGTTATTTCAACAACTTCCATATGGTTTATTATTCAAGTCTGACATATGTAAAAAACTGTGTCAAATGTTATAGTTCTTTCTGACTGTGAAAGTTAATTAAACATTAATGATTTGATGTCCAGAAATCAAACTTTCATCTACTTTAAATTTTCCTGGAGAACCAAAACTGCAAAGTTGTTACTTTCAAGAATCAAACAGAAGAGCCAGATTAGCCAAATCAGAGCGGTGGAAAAAATAAATAATACTGTGAAAAGAGAATAGGGTCACATCACTGAAATACACCTTTATATTTCATCACAAGCATGCTCAGCTGGAAGGGCTGAAAATGTCACAAATCACAAACAGACTTCTCCAATCCAAAAAAAAAAGTACTTATACGAGTAAAGTAGGTAACTTACTAAATGACATTCCAAGTAAACAGTCTATTCTCACATAAACTGAAATTCCTTAACTTACAAAATACCACAATCAAACACTTTAAAGGCACACTAGCTAAGCTTGTCTCAACATCTAACATTTTTCTGATGTGTATCTATTAACGCATGTTCCCTCATTCTTACATTTTTTAAGCTCCCATCAAAGCAAATGCTTGGTGACCCTAAAAATCGTGCAGAGATACTAACAACACAAAACCTTAATTCAGTCTTTCAACATTAGATCCCCAACAACAATATTTTAATTTAAAATACTTAAGTCCTTTAAAATACTGATTTTCCTTCCCTAACAATATTTTTTTGTCCTTTTTCTGATATTAGCTCAGTTACCAAAGGAAACAGGAGCTGCTGAGATTACACACTCTGTCAGTCTGTATGTCTTTCCCTAACAAATTCCAAATGGCTGGGCAAACGCACCATGACAGAGGAAAGACGAGGCACAGACACACGTCCCACAGAATTTCTGACTCCGGTTTACTGAGTAGAAGAGAAAAAAAGCCCAGGGTTTCCACTGAAGCACAGACAGCAATGGCAGCACAGCCAGGAGCTGGAAATAGCCCGTGTACCCTGGCAGGACACTGCATCTGGTGGTCCCAGGCAGGGGCAGGAGGAAGAGCTGGGATTTTGGTGGTGGAAGGACACACAGCCCGAATCCACAGGAAGGCAGGCTTTGGCAGAGAGTTTTGCCCACGGACAAACTCTGTTTTCCAAGCGATATGATGCTGATAGAACAGACAGAGAAAAACCACGACACCCAGGATTACAGCAACAAGGTTAAGAATCGGACAGACTGATGTACATTTTCCTTCCTGTAAAATCAAGCAGCTGGGGAAGCGTTGGCAACCAACCACTAGGTCTGCCCATACAGTTTAAAGTAGCACTGGAAACACTACGAAAAGATCACAGTGATTAGCAGTTTTCTGATCTTTTTATTGCTTCGCACAACAACAACATAAAAGCAAATAACAAGGGTCATTTCTACAGGCCCAGTTGCACTGCAAATTACTATACAAAAACAGTCCGACTCAAAAAGCAAGGACCTAAAATCAGATGTTGATGGTTTCCTATTTCCCTCCTGCCCTGTCCCTTAAATTCTGATACATAAAAGTACTTAAAGGTGCGCTTAAGCTCACAGTGACATTGCAGGTTTTGCCAGGGCTTCAACCAGGGGCTTTCATCATTCTGCTGTCGTGCTCTAAGGAAAGCACGGGTGGTACAGGTGAAGGGTGCAGCACAGTCAGCACAGTCAGACACCCCAGCTCTAACCTCTACGTGCCCCTGCTGCCTCCCCAGTAACAACAAATAACTTTGTTAGCACCCCCTCATTTGCTTCAGGAACATCAGATGTATTAGCAGAAATCAGAAGGATGTATATGTATATCAGCCCATACAATTTCTATCTTCTTCTTTCATCTGCATTACATACTGGCTTTGCTGAAAGGTCTGGATCTCCTTTGACCTGAGGCTACCTGAGTGCTTCAAGCTGCAAGCATAAAGACATACCCAAATTCCTACCTTTAAATTAATGCCCAGGTGTTTTTTGTTCAATGGAAGACCCTAGACAGAACATCCAACAACTTATTTCTGCAACCCAAATAAAAGTATGCTTATACAATTCTTAAATGAGTAACAGAAATTTCAAAAAGCTTCCTGATTCTAGCTAAAAATAAAACAAATATTTTATTTAGAAGTATATGGGCTTTTGAAGTCTTCAGAGTTTGCCAAGCTATTCAATTTCTCCTACTCAGGCACAGAGATAAAAACTCATCAGGGGTGAGATGATCACAGGAAGAACCTGGCACAGGCTGCTCTCTTTCATATGCCCTCATGGCTTTTCTGCCAAAAATAAATACATCTGATCACAAATGCTAACTACTATACATTTTTCATTTAAAGGCAACGACCTTCTCTGCCCCAGTGTGCCATACAACATTTTATTATCATGGTGTAGTACCAAATTAGTTTAATTAGGTAGCAGTATCAGAGAGCTAATAATTCCATTTGACCATTTGGGTCCATTTGAACTGACAGAGCTACTGTTGTTGCATGAAATACTCCAAGTTTACAGATGTATAATTCTGTCTCTAATCCCACCAGTAAAGTGGTAACCTAGTAAGTACAGAGGTGTACTTATTCTGTGGTAAAACTAATAAAATTAGTGTCACAGGAGCATAGTGAGCGCATGCACAAAACTATCCCCCAGCAACTACTCAGAATACGCCTTGTTGTTTGGTTTCCATTACTCTGAATGTGAACTTCAGTTCTGCCATTGCTAACAGAAACACACTCCTGAAATGTAGCCAGGAAATTACGGTTTCATGGCGCATAAACCTCAGGCAAGAATACTGTGAAATACTTTTACTATGCAAATAATTATATCAACTATCAATTTCATCAAGCGACCTTACTGCTGAAGACTGCAACTATACTACTAATAATAAACAGCAACACAAGCAAGCATAGAATACATCTATTTGAAAATCAAATTTGTTTGATGTACCTTCCTCCCGAGTTATTTTAGAATACCAAAACCTCGAAAATATTCATATAAGAATTCTAATAAACATACTCAGTGGAAGTTCATTATTTTGTTTGAAGCTTATATTTCAGAGCACAGTCTTACACCGCACACTTCACAACAGATAAGACTCTGTGTGCAGAAGGAACACCTGGATATTTTAACCAACCAGACAAATGGCTTTGTAATATGAACAAAACCATTTTTTCAATTAAACAGAAAAACGTACCGTCAGAAGTCATTTTCATGACTTAAGTTTCCATAAAGAACCATCGTGTGCCAATACTGCCCAAAAGCAATTCCTGTGATCCTTGAAGCTAACTGTTCAACTGAGGAAATTCAATTGATTTTTTACTGGCAAATTTAGTTTCTCAAAGCCACAACAGGCAGAGTAAACAATGAATGACTGCAATTTCTCCAGTTATGATACTCCAAGAAGCTACATCCACCTCCTTGAACATAAAAGTAAAATACTTGCATTTATATATCTATGTCTTTCTAATATTTATATACATTTTAATATATATTTATATTTATACCTGGAAAATACCTCCTTTTATTTTAATAGCTCACAATAAGATATTGACTGAAAGACACCTACCATGTTGATTTGGAAAAACTCAAAGTTTATGCTTAAACATGTAAGAGTATCCATATTTTCTTAACTAAATATGATGTTGAACACAGTGTTGAATTGAGAGCTCTGTTTCTAATGTAAGATAATTAAGAAAGCTTCTTCAACAGAGCAAGAGAAATGTAACAGCTTTTTCTTTCTCACCCACTCCTACCACACTGAAATCAAATCAATTTTAGTGGTTTTTTTAAAAAAACTCCAGAAAGATCCTCAACTTATATTTTTAGCTTTTATCCTCGAAGTGCTTCTCAACAATGTCCTTACATAACCAACCAGTGGTTGACCTCACAAAGTAACTCAATTAATACATTTGCTCTGATTATTTTAGAGTTTCTTGAAACCTCATGATACTGCCAGGGAAAAATCACACTTGTATCAAATAACTTCAGAGTACCATATTTTCTATCATCGTATACAGGCTCTTTTTTCAATTCTGGTACTTGCCAGAGAAGTACCACACCAACAACTACACATTTTAAAAATTTCAGTTCAGCAACAACTGAACAAAACAGTTTGTACTATTGACATCGTAGCATAAACATATTCTGCTCATTCGTATGTCTTCCATTTTCCTTTTGTTTGAACAAAGAAAAAAAAAAAGGGATGAAAATCTATCTTTTAAAATTATGCAGATCAACTGGCAGATTAACAATGTATAACAGTTGAGAAAAAAAAAAGACTTTATCAAAATAGAAGGAGGTTTATAGCAACAAGTAAATTCTTATACAAGTACTGAGATAAAATCAGCTTCTGTATATAAAACAACTTAAGTCAATTAAGTTTCACTACAGAGTAAGATAAATTCATTTTCTAAAATCATCCCCAAAGTGTTGATTGTTACAGGAACAGGACTAGGTTTAGAGAACTAGGTTTAGAGAAAACTGTTCCAATTGAATTCTCAGTACTTGCTTTCTCCACAAGCTGTTTTGGCTCAGTGTTTTAATGCTATTTTGAATTTCTTAGATATCTCTTTAAAAATAAGTTTGAAAAAGATTTCTACTTAAATACAAACAATCAGAAAGTAGATTTTTGCTATGAGTCCCTTCCAAACACTTCATTTTCCTATTTCCATAAAGCAATTTTTCAATAAAAGGCAGAAATAAAAAGAAAATTCAGTATAAACTTCCGTTACACTTTCTCACACTATCTTCAGCCATACACCTACTTTTCTCCTGAAGGCCCAGTAAGAAAAACAGGAAAGGAAAAGATTTTGACATTTACATAATAAAAGAAAAACTCTTCCTGAGTTTAGGTTAGTTTGAAAAATTTATATTTGGCCCTCTGACAAATTATAACTGAAAAACAAAAGATTAAGTACACATAGTTCTGAATAATTATCCATTTGTACTAACACAAAAAGTTGCAAAGAAAAACATGATGAAGTTCAGAGAGCAGCAGTCCTATGACTATCAGTTGAAACCACCTTGCAGAAGCCAGATTATTCAATGTCATATAAAGACTTACCTTTTTATCATATACATCTTGCCAGTTTACTCCAGCAAAGAAACTGTGACGCATGATTTCTTTTGCGTCATCTGGGCCTCCACCAAGTCTAAAGAGAGTGGGGGAAAAAATCATATTAAACAAGCATTACTCTTAAAGGCAGATTGAGTTATTGTAATGGTTGGAAAAGTGACCGTTTGCTTTTAACTATTTGGGAACAATTCTCACCCATTTAATACGTAATTCTTACCTCTTTATTATGAATTAAGGTGATCTTGAGAGAAAATGTGATAGCAAAAGTATCCATGCCCTGGCCTATTCTGTTTGATTAATCCAACGACAATGTTCACTCCTGTCCATGACGAGCTTTTTTAATAATTCATTCATTTTAAAAACATACTGAAGTTTTGTTTTCTTGAAAGACCAACTCACCTTCTGGCACTATTAAAACCCAAACGAACCAAACAACGCTGACATAAAATTTCACCAAGCAGGTGCCAGGCACTGAATCTGTAAGGACTCACACATCGGTTTTATACAGTGTTCACTGCTGTTGCATCTGGGTGCTGTAACAATTAACCAATTACCATAAAATAGTCTCAATCTGAGTCAATTAGTATAAATTAATAAATTGTAGGCCTGCTGAGAAGGTTATTCAAAGGCCATTGTAAATAACCACACTATTCACTGTGGCCCATAGCTTGCCAAAGCCAGACTCTGGCAAATCATCTTTGGAAGTGAATTCTACCTACTTTGGGTGAACTTGCCCATGGTGATTTGAGCTCATGGAACTGGTCACTGCTGCCGAAAGAGGAATGTTCCACTCCTGCCCATCCCTCTCCCCTCTCACTTGCATTCACAGCATCATTCCCACTGACAACTGAGAGCTGAGCCAGCTCACTAACCTGGAGGAAACTAAACCCACAATGAGAAAACGAGAAAGAGCCAGCTGCTTTTTGTTGTCACAATTTGACTCAACAAGTTTAGTGAGCTCCCTTGAGCTGCTGTTGTTGGTACAGAAAGAACCACACATCCAGTGAAGAGAACCTCTGCCCCTTTCAGTAACATGTGGACTTTCAGGACTGCTCAGCTGTCATCTAATTTCTTCCTGACACTGGCAAGCCTGTTGGTCTAACAGAAAGAAGTTGCAACAGGAAAAAAAATCTTAACTGAACAAGCAGCCCATACGTGCTAAATATTGACAAGAAGACTGACACAAATAGTTTGTGTTTCATTGAAAGGAACTGCTGAAGATATAATGCCAAATTTTAAAAGCAACCTTTGAAGTAAGATAAATTCCTCTCTAAAGCATTTATTGCAAGCAACAATAATTCCCACAACCAAGGAAAAAAAATCTGTATTAGTATTACCCTACTGCCAAATTACAAAAGTACTCTAGACTACTAGCTCAGTCTTGCAGTATAAAGTTATTCTCACTTCCAAGATGTATTCCTTTGTTTCTCAACTACTCATTGTAAAATTCTCTACATCTCTGCTAAGCATCCCAGTGAGCCTGCAGCCTCCAGACTTCTCTCACTATCTTCCCATCCAGCTGCTCAGAGAAAAGCTGAGCTGCAGTTAACCTCTGTGCTCTCACCCTATTTAGCATTAGCTAGCACCACAACTTGAATATGAATAAGCTTGTAAATGTAAGTCTGTAATAAACACTACTGTCTGCAAAGATTAATTAGAAGGAAATATCTTTTCAATTCTAAAGGTTAATGCATTTGATGAGTCGGATTGTTCGGAGGTTAAAATGCATTAGGAATTGCTACGGGAACACATGTATTTGGTTGGTCACAGTTTGCTGGTACTGCACACAGTAAAACCAGTGAGCCTGGCACGGCTGGGCAGGAGCAGCAAGGCTGATGTGACTGCCTGTGCTGTCCTGGCTGCTACACAGGGCTGCTGCACACAAATCCCTCGGACACGGCAACCTCTCCTGCCCTGAGGGCCAGCGAGCAGTCCCACTGCTGAAAACTTACTGAGAATGAACTGAGCGTGAAGAAGGACTGCAGACAGACAGACAGACAGAATGCCTGCAGCCTTAAAACATGCCAAGAGACTCGCAAGAACAACAGAGAGCTTGGGGAAAAGAGGGGACTTACAGACAAATATCACTGATTTACAAAGACAGAGATTTGTTTTAGAACCAGAGAGGACTGGACCCTGCTAGTCCAGTGCAGGAGCCACTGGAAGACATCTCTTGGCAGGCAACAATCCCAGAGGGAAAAGCCCACCACGGAAGGGCACAGGCAGCAGGTGGGTGATACTTCCTTTCAAACCACTGTATTTAGATTTCACTCAGAAGATGTTTCCTTTAACATGTTTCTACTTTACATGGTCTAATATGTCATCTATCTACATGGCCTAATAAAATTTATCTGTGGCTGTCTATGCATGTCTTCTGGCATGATCACTTCCAAAAAAAAGTGGTGTAGTCCCTCTGAGACACTACAGCCAACACAGGGTCAAGTCATACTCTGAAAAACAGTTTAGAGCTTTCCCTTTGTTCCAGTACATGATCTAAACCTGAAAAGATCCCCATGTTTGCTGTGAATGATTTAAAACGTCTTCTTTTCCATATGTTTTTTCCCCTTTTGCTCATTAAACTCACTTTGTGTATCACCGATGTGTTGAAAAAGTGGAAATCTGAGACACTATGGCTGCATATGGCCCTTTCCAGGGACTGACAGGTCCTTCAGCCAGGAAGACCAGGCATCACTGGCCTATTTTTACATTAGCTAGTATCATCAGAGTATTTATTATGACTGTATACCCAAGTAATTTCACTTACCGCTTATTTGGATCCTTTATCAGTAGGCCTGATAGTAATGATTTTGCATCTGCAGACAGTGTTCGAGGAAATTTTATATCCTCCATTAGTATCAGTTCAAATAGTTTCTCGTGATCTTGGTTGTAGAACGGTAATCTTCCACACATCATTTCATACATGACAACTCCTAATCCCCACCAGTCCACTGCACGACCATAGTCATTATCTTCCAACACCTAAGGCAAAAACGAAAACCAGCTGTAAGACACGCACTATTTCAGACACAGGCATTTCAACCGATTTGATGCATCTCTGTGTGAATGTGTTTCCAAGACTTTATTTTCACGGTGTACTACAAGGACTCCCAGAACCTGGCTAAATCCATGCAACTGCAGTATTGACCCACACACTGCTCAAGCACACTGAAATTCCAGGCATACTGGGCACTGTACTGCTAAGAACAAAACATGAAACTGAGAATGACCTGCCCAAAATGATCAGGACTGCATTTGCCCCTTTCCTATGTCCTCTACCATCCCACTTCTAGTGTGCTCAGTTTTAGGAAGGGGCACTTCATCTATGGGCACTACTGCCTCGGTTAATGTTCTTCCGGGAGAAGTGAAGCATCTCCTTGCTCAGTCATCTCTCTCCTTACCCCACCTGTAAGAATAAAGCCTCAAATTTAGAAACACCTTAATCTTATTAAGATAAGCTTAGCTTCTTTATGATCTCTGTTTATATTAAAAGTCCTCAATGTGTTTCTCCTGACAGTTTCAACTCTGCTAGTGCAAAGAAATATGACAATGTTTACATGATACTTTGTTTATTATGGCACTATGTTTATATGATATTCTATGATCACAGAAATATGGTAACTTTTATATAATTTGTTAACATAATGCCTCCAATGGTGTGTGCCTAAAAACAGACTCCACAGCCTTTCTCCCAGCAGCTTCAAAGAAATGGAATATAGAATCTGAGCAGCGTGTCTTGACCTTAATACACCTTCATATTAAAATGCAGAAATGGAGACAACATAACAGCAGAATATACCCATAATGAAACCACAAGCAAGAAGGAAACTGAAGGCTACTGGATATATACATATATAACTCAAATTTCTGTGAATTTCTATATCATACCCTTTCACTTAAAAAAGAACAGTTAGTAGTTAATAAATGGTTAATACAGAAGGCACTAAAACTGTGAGCCAAATGGCCAATATTTGCTGCAGAAAGGTCTATTAAACAGGCAAAAACCTTAAAACAATAAATTAGACGTAAATAATAAATGGTTAGAAAGATCAAAGAAATGCAGCTAATACAGTTGGACTATATTTATGAAGAATTAAATAATTCTTTATAAAAAACTGTTTCTCTGTCCTTAAAAGACAGATTGTGAAAGGCAGCACACATCACTGATCTAAAACCAAATAAAACCAACAAACTAATCTACAGAAAACAAAATACTTTTTACAACACACTGACACATGCAATCACCACCAAGAGCTCACCCAGATTCAAATTGTAAGCAGACACATAGGAACATTCATTTAGTAGCAAAAATCTGATGATGTGTAGTAAAGCCTTCAGGCTTTAATGACAAGGCAGCCTCTAACAGGTCAGAAATGACCTTTTCCTGTGAGTACCTTATCTTGTGATTGTCTAAAAAGCATAAGATGACTTCCAGTAATTTCCTCTGAAGCAAGGGCAGACACAGTCCTTGCCCATCTGGGGACACTAAATGTGGCCGTGACCATATCACAGGACACATGCGCTACCTTTAGCAAGGGCCTAACAAGGGGCATTGAGCTCATTTGTCTGCCTCTGCTTTTTCTCCCCCAGTAAATCCAAGCCTGCTCTGAAGTGTCTGGTACATGCTTTCAGCAGAAACAAAATGCAATCTGATCCAGTATGGCAATTTTGACAATCCCACAGTAATTAACGCATTCATATTCCTAGTTCTCACTGTCCTTAAGGATTAGTAGTAGAAACATGATGAAAAGAAGTGTCTTACAAATCCCTCTTGTGTATATAAGATTAAAAAATCATAAATATTAACACATTAACACATACTATTTACAACTGTGCCAAAACACACAGACTCGTTACATCATTGATATTTCCAAATAGAGGGTGAAATTTTGGAAAGTGTAAAATACAACAAATTATCTGAATAAGTACATATGACAAAACTAACTAAAATAACTCCTGCATTTTAAAATTAATTAAATGTTTTATGAGTTGGAGCATATTGCAAGTTATTTGCTGAAGAACTCTATATGAAATCTGTGACGGTTGTCTTTAAATCACCATTTCTTCTCCCACAGAATAAAAGCATTATATATTTTTCTACTGTATCTATTAGCATCATTGCCATTTCTCCTATTTGTACAGTGAGCTACTCTTTTCTTTTGAAGCTAGTAAAATATAAAATAGTGAAGCAGTGGTAGGTTCTTTTTACAAGGAAGTTGAGATGTGGTTTGCATGTGTGATTTATAAAAGAAGGCAACAGGAAGAAAAAAGGTATCATTCTCTGAACAAGGCAAATGACATGGCCAATAGCTAAAGCAAAACATATCTGGGGCTTTACCTAATTTATGCAGGACTTTACCTAATAGTAATAAAAAAGTATGAGCAACCTTTTGCTGCATTCCCACAACAGCAACAAAACAGTGGTACAAAGAAAGAGCCAAATGTGATTTTTAACCTCTTTTTACATAAAATCATAAAAAAGCATAAAAGCCAGATTAACTGCCTCCCGAACCCGCATATCACCAGCCGGGTTCTCATCCCCAGCTGGCAAAACTGGCAACTCTTTATTTTTGTTTAAATACCTGGTTTACAGCCAGCCAGACAAGCAAGAACATCAAAAGGGTTTCATTTAGGCAAAAGGAAAACAGCCTGAAAATAGTGTAAATAAAGCAAAATGAATCTCAACTTATTTTAATATAAATGCAATAAAATTGTGCATAATACACTCACAGTAAATACACACAATTATTTCCTTTAAGTCTTTCCTACTCCTCATGGTGTTAAGAAATGCCAGGATTTCTAGACTGTGACAAATCAATGGAAGTGCTGGAGTCCAGCAGCTCCTACAACCAAATCCATACAATTAGGGCCAGCATAAGAACATGTCTATACACACTGCCCCAGCATTACAGAACCCTTTCCAACCAATTCCTGGGTTTGAGGGATTTGGTTTTAATTACACTGAACATAGGTCAAGAAAGCTTCGACTCAGTGCTAAAATGAACATGACACACAGCTGCAGGCTTTGAACCTATGAATAATTCAACCTTTTGCTCACTGTGAGGTAGGTAGCTGCTTTTAGACATGCCTCCTTTGGCTGTGAGGTCTGATACTACTGTCCCTCCAGTATTTGTGGGGTATCCTTGTGTACATGGGGTACCAGTCTAAGCACCTGGCCAGGCACAGACACAGTGGAAAGTTTGCTCTCTTGGGCTTTGTACACTGCCGTTAAAAGCTGTCTCCATCACCTCCAGCCAATTCTCATCCCCTCACCCACAAATCTATCTTTAAGTGTTCTAACAACCCAGTCCCTTCAAGGTCACAGCAGGAAAGGCAGCGGGCCCACCAAAACCATCATAAAGGGCACACGCTCAACCCTTCTGGTATCTGTTGTAAAGTAATGTATTAATGTTTCCTAGGGACATCACACAGAACGATCCCAGGGAACTCACAAGCTATAGAAAGAGCAGCTACCCTGGGTACATACTCCAGTCAGGTGCATTTTCATGAAACAAAGATGAAGTTACTTGCTTTCTTCCACAAACTCTGTTCAAACAGTCAGATCATTTGGATATGTGACTTCCCTTCCTTCATCTGCTTCACACACATGGGGTGCCAAAATCCCAAGATCTAGGTGAGGTTTTAGAAGGTGAGAGATCCAGCACAACGTGACCTCAGTGCATGGATAGCATTCATAGTCACTCACCCCTATTTTACACCTCACATCATCACTGCACCGAAGTCACTTCCCAGCACCGAGTAAAGCAGGAGGTGGGTTGACTGCAGTGCAGTCTGGAGGATAGCATAGATTACAAGAAATAAAGCTCCAAAAACGACCATCATTTTTATTACTCAAGGGAGTACTACTCCATTTGTTTTTAGGGCTCTGGTTCAACAACTGGTTCTTTCAGAGGCGGTGCCAGACTAACTCACATTCTTGTTTCTGTTCCCTCACCACAACTTCCCTTACCTTGCCAAAACTGCTCAACACACTACACCAGAGAGTAGACCAGTACTAAGAAAGAAAAGGAAAAAAAAGTTTCTCCCTGGGTTATTTTTTAATCTGAATCAAGCCTTCTGACCTGAGCCACTCAATTGCCACGTGAACAGCTGCTGCAGCACAAGTGCAAACACCAGGGCAGGCAGCATCGGATGCAGCATTGCTGCAGAAAGAAATGCTTGTCAAACGCTGCCCCAAAGTTACACCAGAGAAGTTACACTGGCTCTGCCAGTCACTCCTGCAGGCACAGGCAGCTGCAGCAGCCGTGCTCAATTAATGGGACGATGAAGGACCAAATTCTCCTCCAAACACGTATTTCTCTAAAGCACTCCAGCAGCATAACGGGATTCCAGTGTGGGCATAAACTCATTGCTGCACTGGAACCACTGCAGTTTGCACAGGCATCAATGCTCTTCTAAAATTTACACCTACACCTGCAGTCTGAGGACACAGCCTGGGTTTATATAGATGCTTTTTAAAAAGCTGCAGAGGTGCTGAAGTTTGTGTTTTTCCTGTCTTAGATAAATACGCAAAGGTTAAGTAACATAAAGATTTTCTAACCAGCAAGAAATATTATCCAGGCAGATGCAGGTACTTTAATGCTTTTATGGATGTTTTAGAGGCACTGGATAATATTATAGTTTCAACTAATGGAAAGTTATTTATTTATCTCAAAACTTTCATCTGTATTGTGGTCAAAAGTCAACTCTTTTTTTTTTTTAAATTTACTGAGACAGCAGCAATAGCTAAGTGTAAAAGGAAAACAAATTATTTTCTAGTGACTCCACTGCCTCTGCACACTTTGGGGTTTCTGGAAAGTATTATCAGCAATAACCTCATACACAGAGCAAAGACCATCAAGCCCTACACACAAAACAAAAAATTCAGTTCACAGCTTGTACACTTAGCCTTTGTGATGACTAAGACAACACAAACACACTGCAGGACTGCTAAGATCACAGTCGTTCAACTGTCCTTGCCCCTCACACACAATTCATTTTGCTGATGAGTAACTGCAGATCAGAAAAAAAAATAAATTATTGTATTCACATTTCTTGACCAAAAAAAAAAAAAAAAAAATCTTCTAACAGTATTCCCAAATGCTGACAAGTCCAGTGTTTTGGACTCAAAAATATTAACAAAAATTGTTAGTACCAATGGAATTTTTCTCTTTACCAAAAAACAAAACCATTAAAAGGACTTCCTCCTCTACTTCACCAGTGTCTGTAGTTTTTAATCAATCAATACATCCCCAGGTGTACTTTGCTTTAGGCATATCATTCCTTTAAGAGCCTAACATGCAGCCCACAGAATTTGATGGCCATTTAATTTTTATGGTGAACAATCAGTGAAAAGATACATTTTATTATCTCTTTATTTCTTCAGTAGCTAGACCTGAAAATATTCCAGGAGGCAGCAGCTTGAGACACGTGTAAATTCCTATTTGCGAGGGCTTGGGGCAGAGACTAGGGATGAAGGCAATTAAATGAGTCAGCCAAAGAGAAGTCAATACAAGCACATGCAATGCTTTTACAAGGCCCTGTGAAAATAAGTTTTTTTAGGAGGTTAGCCAGCAGTATAACAGGTGAAGTCTGTGACCACCTTAGGTCAATCATGTCTTTCCCCTGGCCTTCAGTGAAATTAGGATTCTCCACTACTTCACAGAATTATGGATAAGGTGTGACCGCCTCGGACACAAACTGAGCTGTAGGCAGAAAATCTCTTAATCCTGTTTTTACTGAATTTTCTTGAAACAAAACATCCCTGATGAGCATCCATCCCTGATGGAAGATTTTCGGTTACACAACAGAAATTCACACAACCAAGAAATGTACTTCCCACAGAGCTCTAAAAGGTAGTTAGCTGCTGTAACTTCTGGACTCCGCAAACACAGACAAATTTAGCAATAACCTTGAAAATGAAAGGTTTCATACAATTCCTTGTAATCTTCTACGAATGGTTGTCAGTACTGGGTTTTATCTTTAAAAGAACAATACCAAAATATAAGTTTCTTACTTTGTGCTAGATAGCCAAGGCAACTTACTGGAAAAGCAATCACATTTTTGACCTGCTTATGGTTTCTCTTAATACATTAGATACAGACTTTCTGATAGGACATTACAAATAGCTTGTTGCTCAATCAATAATTTTGACAGAACAGATGGGAAAATATTTAAACATCTAAACAAACTGTCTGCACACCTATGTTGTGAAAGAAAACTGAGAACTTGCATACACCAATGTACTGTTAATTCAAGGGGAAAAAACTGTTCTCAATTAACCTTACAGTTCAGGTGAAGTGTATGTTCCTTAAATATTCCTGGTAACCCTTCACACATTTTTACTGCTACAGTTGTTGGTCTGCTAACAAATATTCACTCACTTATTGTTGAACTGAAGTCAAAAAGTTTATCTGCTAGAACTTTCTACCAATTGTGGTAACAACTGCAACAATGGGAAAGCTTATCATCTAACACTAATGAACAAAGGTAATACACATTTCTTTACAGAAACAGACTTTTATCCAAATGTATGAAAATCCTGCAGAAAAGTATGTTTGCCAAGTATTACATAAATTTAGTTACTATAAATGTATCTTGGTATGAACTGTGAAAGTATTGCTATGTCAAAAGTAAAAATACATTTGAACGAATACTCATTGCTTTTATTATACGGAGGTGAAAAGACAGAAGATCAGTATTATAGATACCCTGGGAAATGGATACCTGAGAATTAAGTCAAGAAAGAAAGTTCTATGTCACTGCTCTAATTTTCTACTGCTCTCATTTTTGCAGGTAGTTTTTCTTCATTTTGTATTTGGCTTGCATTGCTGTTTTCCTTCTGGTCCTAACGCACACTATCTTCCTAATACATTTTTGTACTAGAGATTTCCCCCATCTAACCTAGGTTTTTGTTATGTAACTTTTAAAAAAATAGCAAACCTAATAATAATTAATATGTTTAACCTCCTACAAGGGACTCTGACTTGAGTAAATTTTTTTAAAGTTATGCTATCGCAAATGAAATAAATGTTCTAACAAAGGACTCTAAGAAGTCAATGGCAACCATTAAAAAACAAAACAAAAAAAACGCCACATTGCATTAAAAGGACCTCTCAAAAGTAAAACCTATTCAATGTGGGGGGGAAAGCTAAAATAACTCTGTTCTAGAATTAACAGGCACCTTTCATAGAAGGCAACAAATATAAGCAAAAGATTCTTTTAGTCTACAGAAAGATGGCACTTCTCTCATAACTCTACCATTAGAAGAAAAACTGTAGACATGTTCATATCTTTATTTATTTTCACTGCACTTGCAGTAGTCTCCATAACATAGACTGCCATAAGATGCAAGATGTGTAAGAAGTAATAAATAATGTTAATACTGTGATATTTCTCTCTGGTTGCTCATTCTTCCTGAAATGATTTTGAATTTTTACTGATGTTAAACAGCATTTGTTCAGCTTTTGTTTATGCTTCATTACCCTCGGAAAAACTAAAGGCTCTCGCTGAAACGGAAATAATGTTTGCATTGATTAAATGAAAATTAATGAAAAAAAGCTTCAAGCATGTTATTGAGAAAGTCTTTGTAAGAATTGTCATACTTACTTATTTTACAAAAAATGTAGTTTTTATTGGAAAATTGCTCTCTGCCATGACGTTTTGTTTTGAATACCACTATTATCTATGGGCAGTGTGGAGCTAATCCATTTTCTAGTCTTTTGTTTGTTTTATTATTTTTGCATATTTGTTACATCTTTTCCCTTGAGAAGTCTTGATACTGCATGTGGACAATTAGTTTTTGTGTTCGGTGAGATTAACCAGATTGCATGAAAATTCAAATTCTTATTACATCATTGGTTATCTGGCTTCAGAAGAAAGTCTAATTCTTGTGCTAATTTATCTGTTGTTGCAGCAACTCTTTTGTATACGTAACTGAGCAATGATTTTGTACCCACATCTAAATGCTCCCACCTTTTGATCTTGATACTGGTTATTGCCAATAAATGATGTTCTGCTCTGGATACCCTGCCTTGTCCACATCTCATCAGGTTCATCTCAGGGTCACACTGGCAATGCCAAGCTCACACAAATGACCAAATTCAACTAGCATTTTTGATGACTCAGGAGCACAAGATGACACAGGGTGGTACAATAAAATATAATAAGTGATAACGAAACAGAAAAAAGACCACATCTGAATTTTCATGAGGTGCTAGCATTTTGAGAAAAAACAACTTTTTTTTTTCCATTTCCTTTCAAGGTAAAAAAATAATTTGGTACTTGGAATTCTAGTATAAAGAGAAACTTCCATATTGTGAATCACCCATAAATCTAAAGGAAAAGTATTTTCAGGCATAGATGCTATTCATCCTCGCACCCCTCACTGGTCTTCACACAGAAATAAAATGTAGCCAGATACACAACAGACAGCTGCTCAAGAGCACACGCCAACACTAAACCACATTTCTACAGGTAAAATAAACTCTATTGTGCCTCTGCTAAGAATCAGATTATGCATGAAGCATCTAGGTAAACAGAGAGTAAATAAACTTGAACTACCTTTTTGATGCCAAAAGAAAATCAGTTAAGTGAAGCACAACGTAACTACAGTGTTGGGTACTGAGCAAACTAGCTATGCTTTCAGGAAAATGAGTACAATTTATTAAAAGCTCAGGCTCTTTGGTTTTAAGCAACAGCCAAGAACCAAAAGCCAGGCATTCTGCCTCACCAAGAAGTAGTAATGTCTCATACTATAGGTTAAGACAAATACCTACTCAAATATAAAAAGAAAAAATAATTCTGGCATTATTATGCCATATTATTATGTTGGTAGAAGACTTAGCAATTAAACATTCATCAATTAGATACTTTTTATTTTATGGAGTAGAACACATCTCAGCATCGAATTTTTTCAAAAAGGAGTCTTTTTATTTATATAACTCAATAGATACGAATGTTAAGACTCCATTAAACTAATGCAAAAGAATAAGCAAATCTTCAGTCCTCATAGCAGAGTAGGTCCTTGGATATGGTGGTCCATACACAAAAGATGGTACTTTTCTTGTTGATTATATCATCTTTACTTATTTAGCTTTACATTTGCCTATATGACAAAGAGGTAACGCTGCCTGTTACAGGTTAGCTCTAGTCATACAGGTATCCCCATTAAACAAATAATTTGTTTACCATTGTAATAAGAGGGTGAAAATCCTTCTGACATCAGAAGAAAAGTATAATCACAACCTGCAATACTACCAATACGTGACACTAAAGAATGACTCTTTCTGGTAGCATTCTTTGAGCATGGAACACAATTGATTTGAATGCATCATTTTAAAATGAACAAAGAATGCAACTACTACCTTTCCAAGTCTCTGGCTGATAAAAACTAATGTTCTCTCCTTGGACAAAACAACACCACACAAGACACTTTCCTAAATATACATAGAACGCTCATAGGTTCCATTTCTTTTTAACACTGAAGTTTTTTGGGGGTGTGTTTTTGGTTTTTGGTAATTTTTTAGGGGGGGCACTCTATTTTGTTCATTGTAACTTGGCAATCAAAGAATTTTTATTTTTACACCATTACAGAAGTGCATTTTTCTAGGTTTCCAAAACCACCTTATTCAACCTTCCCCATCTGTCACCATCTGCTTCTTTTTAGCATGTACTTTTTGTGTGATCACATAAGCATGTGAAAAATAACTAACATTCAGATGATTGTCTGCTGGTACATTTGAGGACTGGGCATAATAAAAGTGAACTGCCAAAACGTACTTAACACTTCTAATTTTGTTGGGTCTTGCATGTAAGCTACATTTGATTTTCAAACTGTTTTACAGTTGGAAAGTTGATCAGGTACTCTAACTCAACAGCAAAACTGAGACTACATAATTAGCTCAGCACTAAAAAGATTATATTCAAAGAGAGGAACAAACCCCAGAAATATATCCACACGAGTTCACACATCCATCTTGACTGAGTCTGTCTGCACAATGTTGCCTGAGGCACAGGATGAGATGCTACAAGAAGCCTACTTCTGGACAGCCACAGCCTGGGTCTTCTCTCCAGGCTGCCACAGGACAAGGAATAAAGGACTCCCATAATTGCAAGGGTGCATGAACTCTCATGGAAATGCTGGAGAAGCAAAGACACTAAGCCAAGGGTAGAAATGCACAGAAATGCAATGCAATGCCTTAACAATGCAGCAGATGCTGTTTCTACATGCTAAGCAACTGGAAATTACTATCAAGGCACAAAAGCTGAATGGTGGAGGTATCTGCTTCCTGAACTCGAACGTGCTTCAGCACAGCATTTCTGCTTGTAAATGCACTTCTTAATACAGTGTTAATGTGAAAAGAACAAAACAGGTCTAAAGCTAGAGAAACAAACTTACCTCCAACCCTCCAAAAATAGATTCACCTCACTCTAAGAGAATTTCATGTATGAAATTCTGTCTTGTTAGAGCGCCACTACAGGCCTCTCAGGTCTTTAGCAAAACCACCCAGAAGCAGAATACCAATATACCTGTATCAATACAGACAATTTGGTGGACTGTCTCATTAGCCTTTCTCTAAAAAAAAAAAAGAATTAACAGAAGTGAAGAAAATTTTTAAAAAGCCACAGGAACTTCTGCTTCCCCAAAAAATCCCAAAAGCCACCGACTCTCAATCCTCATTAATGCTCACCAGAGGGAACCAAATACGAGTGAGAACTTGCTCTTTAGACCATGATGGAAGACCAAGTCTAATACAAAATTTCTTTTCCACAGTTTCTCTCTACAGCATTGTTCCAACTCTTAGAAGTTCATACAGGTCTTAAAGCATTGTGAATGCAGATGGCATCTACCAACATCTTAACAGCTGCTTTCCGTCAGTTTGTGCCATTTTGCCCAAATTCCCTTTTCCCCTGTTTACCTTTTCTATCCAGTAGCTCTAGAGGTGGAAAATAATGGAACATACCTATTACTTACATCAAAGTTGCACAGAATTTCAAAAAGCACATTACATCAATGCCTCAGTTATCTTTAAATCCAAATACAATTTAAATGAAAATAAGATAAAAACGAAACTGCATAAGCCACAACAAAAATCATCCTGCCCTTCTGTTCCTCTATATTCCTAACCAAATAACTCTCCACCGAGCTCCTCTTCATTTCAAGTTGCTCATCAATTTCTCCTGCCTTTTGTGTCTCTCTGCAAAACATTCTATTAGTTTCTATTGTGAGAAAATTTTAAAAATAACATAATTGTCTTTAGTCCAAACTCTCTTTCCTGCCCACAACCACATTTTTCCTCACAGGTAAAACCTTCTCATCTCTAAGCTATGTTTTCTGGTCTACCAATCTATCTGTGAGACCACTAAATTAATTTCATGAATTCCTTTCACCTCCTGTCAACCTCCCTTGCTATCCTCCTCCTTCTTTTACTCAAATTCTGTTCTCTTCTCCATCAATTAACTAATTAATTAAAAAAATAAATTAAAAAAAATAAATAAAAAGGAAAAAGGCCTTGGCTGTATTACCCATTCAACGTCATTTTCTCTGTAGCATAACATGCTGGTCTTTTTGACATCATCACCTTAGCTAAGCCCTCCCACTTGGCCTGCCTCAGTGTATCCATGATTTTGGCTATTTTCATCAAGTTCTTTGCAAACAAGCACTTTCATGTTTTTCCCCACACCTGAAGGAGCTCTTCTGTAACATTCACACTGCAACTTCTACCTGCATTAAAATCCTTGGTTAAAACACTGCTGAAAACATCAGTTTCCATGCTAGCCTATCTCAGTGCATTTCTGTGGCTCCCTCTCCACCTATATATCACCTAGTTTCAACTCTTATCAGACCAGTTATGTGGTAAATCATCATATTCTCATTCTATAATCTGCATATACCACAACATTTCATTAGAAAATTCAACTTCAATCCCTGTAAACATGGCAAGTTTTTTGGCATTTCTTGCTATAACCATGCCTGCAGTACAGGGTACCATGCTTCTCCTTGCTGAAATTCAGCAACTGAACTTTGATGGCCAGGTTCTAGATTTTGGGTCCCCCCTACATCAAAGCCATATCCTTCTCAAAAAGAAAAGCTGTAAATAAGGAATTGAGGAAAGACAGCAGCTGCTTCTTGATAAAGGAGTTTTACCTTTCATTTCTCTGAGATAAAACTCATGGAAATAACTGACTACGTATGATCTCTCTCACTCCCATTTCTAAAAGAAAGATCACACAAAAAAATACCAGGCAAACAAGCATTGTGTAACTTATCTTAATATTTCCTTCATCTCCACTGATGTAATTTTAAAGTAAGTCATAAGACATGCAGATCTTCTCATGCCTATGAACAAAGGCTATGAATATACTCTGGTCTTATTTACTGTTACACACCTTTAAGTGACAGAAACTATACTGAAATGGTCTTGCCTTTTTTTTTTTTTAAATAAAAGACTACTGTTCTTATAGAAATGCATTCATCTATCTAGTCTGTACTTTTATGCTAATAAAACTTAATGAGGTCCTACCATTTTCTCTGTTATTAGAATATGCTAATTATCATTGATCATCTATTATCTATGAAGAGTCATTTGAATGATCATCCATGAAATCCATTACAGACTTGTCCATAGTCAAGTCAATTTCTCTTCTGTTGTTAAAAAGATTAAAATCTTCAAAATGAATTTCTGGTATTGAAATATGTATCTCCCAAGACACCAAAACTTAGTACCACAGTGACTGCCATACTACAACCAAGGCTGTGCACTTAGTCTTAAGAACTTGAACTGAAATGCAGAGAGCCAGAAACTGCAATCTCATTTAAGAACTTACCCTTACAAATAATAAGAGCTGCAAGAACTTTTATTTCCCAGCCCAAGTAGCTTCATTTCCTGAATGTTCTAGTAAAGCAAGTGTGTAGAGGTCTGTGTCTTTATTAGCAGGTCTTTGATCCTTGACAATCAACTGAAAACTATCAAAATCCAAACTGCTTTAAAATGTTTCACAGGCATATTTACAATGACAACTACTTTCTCAGTTTTATTCTTTCTTCATTAAACCTGTGATACTGCCTGGAAAAGACACATAGTCCTGTCCTGCCCTGACTTTGTCACTGCAAAAGAAACATTCTGTGTTTTTTTAACGAAAAAATTTAAGAGCACATCTGTGTTTCCTAAGTGGGATCACAATTCATCTTTTTCTCATTGGATCTATGTTTATTCTGTGACACCACAATGACCTCTAATGTGATAGCCTACTTTGAAGGATAACAATGGAAAGAAACTTCTAAGAAACAGTCTCTTCTTCCTGAAAAACTACTAAAGAATTAGGAATTACAAAATTTTTTATACCTTTCAGATGGGGAATACCACAGATTCTTAGAGCAGAGGAAAATATTAAATATTACCACTACAGTTACTTACACACACACACATACAAAGAGGCTTGCATTAATTCTACAACAGATGACAAAGGAATTTCACTATTTATCACATAACCAAATTATTTTCAAAACACTATACAATCTCATGAAGAAAAAATTGTTTATACTTCATTATGACATGATTTTTGCAAATTCATTCTCTGACACATGAATAGACTGGACGGCCCAGTCTCTTGATCCTTTTATCAGTCAGATGTCCCAGGTATAAAAATAGATACAATTGTCTCAGGTGAGCAACTATCCAAACAATGCACCAGTAAGCACTATTGCAGCAGCAGAGAACATGAAGGGAACGTTTATTTTTTTTGCAATGGTGTCCACATACTGCTAACTTCACCCTTTTACATAAGAATGTGTGGATGAAGGTGTTGAGTCTTTTTCCACCATAGCAGTAACCTGTCTAGGTTGCTTGCTCTAAACCTTTTACCTCCAAGGTAAAAGGGAATGAGCTCTGGGGTTCCCGGGCTTAATGAAGAGTCAGTTTCCTTCAGGACAGATTTGTAGAGGGTAGGTCTCCAAAAATGCTCCTAATGAGTGGTAGAGGAGTGGGACTGCTAGAGAACAGAAAGGCAAACTGGATCAACTAATTTGTTGAAAGCGTCTAAAACCCAGACTGATCCCTTCCCAATTTTGACGGAAGAGAGCTAACATGTTGCCGGAATTGAGAGATGAAGAAGCAGATGAAAGCAACTGAACAGGATATTTGCAGTCTTTGGGAATGTTTTCACGACTGCTGACAAGACGACAATGTGGGGGTAAGAGCTGGCAATGACACCTGTAGCCTATGCCAGTGATAAGAGTATCATCCCTTGTGTTGCTCTCTTTGCTGGAACAGGTTCTGGGTGTGCAGCACAAGAAAAGTGGCCACTGTACCAAGCCAAACAGGCACATCTACAACTTTTTCTACATAGCCATAGAAGATTCAAAGCAAGAATTAAGGAAGATGGAACCAGATGGATGAAGAGAAAGTTACTGGCTCCTAAAAATACTGATGATCCCTTGATAGTTGGAGAAAAAGAATGTATCAAAAGATCTTGCTATGTTTCAAAATGGTTTCATTAACTCTATGTACCATAGTAACTTATCACCAACTACTAGCAGTTTTAGTTTCCTCACTGAGTGCAAATTGGAGGAGACTTTAAATTTGCTTTTAGACATTTAGAAGGACACTCAAACCCGCAAAGCTGATCACCCTAAAATCTTCACCATCAGCCAGCAGTATCCAGAAGGTGACATTTACCAGTTTCCTTGATATCCCTTAATTATAAGGTTCAGAATAAAAAATGAAAGGCAATCTAAACTTGCTTGTTGAAATATGTCCCATGGCTTGTTGCTGCTAGTCAGGATTCAGCACTCCTGAAAATAAGGGGCAAAGAGCTATGTTGAGTCAGTGCCTCCACATCTCCCCCCCATAAACTAAGGCATCTTGTTCTTCTAAGATTACCTGGAAGACAGACTTTCTGGTGATCCTGAGTTCCTGCAAGAGGTAAAGGATCCTTTCAAGAATCCTTCTTAAAACAAATGGTATGACTGAAGGGCCTCGTAAAGCCCTTTAGGATGACCAGAAAGTTGTCTCAGTATCAGGTGTATAGTAATTTCGAATGCTGGCAATAATGGAAATAAGGGCTAATTCAGCATCCACAGAATCATTGGTATTAAGTAAAAATATACTGTTGTCTTTTGCATGTCAATCCTGGAGTTGCGTTTGGCAACCCCAGGGGAGAGGCAGAACGACATTCCCGAGCACTACAGCCAGTACTGTTGACTGAAGCCCAACAGAAGTCTAATTTTGAGAGTTCTTCCTTTGCTTTTTTTTCAGTAGGCATCAGTGGCACTAATACTGGAGCAGATCATTGGGGTGACCTGAGCTTCCACTGCAGATTCTCAAGTGGCCAAACCAGAGCTGCGAAGGGAACCAAAACAACATCCTCGTGTCCATCTTTTTATCAATCCTCAAGAAGTGGGATGTTTGGCACTCTGAGTCCTAGCTAATGGTAAAGATGGGGTGACATATTCTGAGATGCCACTTGCACGTACATACAGTGAAATGGCTAGGTTTTGGTGTCCATCTCAGTTCTGAGGTTGACGCACCCAACTGTTTTTAGCAGAAATATCTAAAATTTCAACTCCCTCTCTCTGCAACTGGAAAGTTCAAATAAAACCCAGCAAACTCAGTACCTTCCTATCCCCCCTTGCCTCCACTGAGGCTGTACAAACACTAGCTATACATCTCAGTTAAGCAAAATCATATGTTCCAAGTGATGGAAGATTTTTTTTTAATAAATCATTGGTAGATGAAAACTAATAGAGGAAGGCAAACATGAGAAGGAAAATGCACATTCGAGGCTTTTTTAAAAACTAAGAAGCACAGAAGCACAGCATCAATATACATACAATCACCAAAACAAAGTAGCACATAAAATTCTGAATAGCAATCGTATAGTATTAATCAGGCAGACTGTCAATTCTTTACAACGAACAGTTTTCAGCATACAAACACTATAGTCTAAAATTAAATGAAAAATAAACGTTTTATACTGTATTACAAGAGTATATTCTAAATCATACCTCAGGCGCCAGGTATTCTGGAGTACCACAGAATGTTTTCATAGTTGCTGCGTCTGTGATTCCTTCTTTGCAAAGTCCAAAATCTGTAATTTTTATGTGTCCATCTTTATCCAACATTAGATTTTCTAACTGTGTGTTGGGGAAAAAAATGTTCCCTTAGCATTTCTTAACAGGACAGGCTGATGCATTACATCAATTTTTTAAAAAAGGTACAGAATTATTGCTTGCAATAGAACATAATTTGTTTGTAATTTAAAAAAGAATTAGAGCATCTACTATATTACAGCCTTTAACAGTGTTTACTTTTATACAATTTAAATAATTATTTAATACTAGAATACAGTTTACAACAGTAAATCCCAGGTCAATCAAACCATGGCCTTTCATTCTGAAGGGTTTATTTTATTTATTTTTCTAAATATTCTCAAGATATAACCAACTAATTCAAAGTTACAATCATAGCTGTCACTTAGTAAGACTTCATGGGTTTCCTTTGCTGTTACACCATCTTAATTTACCAAGATGCATTTTACTTACTACACTGTCATGAAACAGCTAGTATATATTCATGCCCCATTCTTTTAAAACATCTGCATCTTCCACAACTTTTTCAATAACAGACTAATGTGGCAGTAGAGAAGCTACTGATAAAAACAAAACCCTGAGGTAAATTCCCCCTTGTATACTTGCACAAGATGCTGGTTTTGAATAGTGGTATGTGTATGCTTTACATTGCTTTTCAAATACATGATCCTTGCTTTGAAATGTGAGTAAAAATTACTGCAACATTTACTGTGGCCTGTCTCAAAAACACGCCTTGCATCACTTTCTCAGAAGCTTTTTACTAGCAATTTAAATAAGATACAACTAAAACCAAGTAAAACATACTTCTGAACAATTTTTCTAAATGAAAAGGGTTTTTTTCTTAGTGTAAGGCGTGTAGTGAAAACACCAACAAAGAGCAATCACAGGCCTGTGTTCCTTAGTCTGCATAAAGCCTGAAATACAATTCAAAGGTATATATCTCCTGTTGAGTCTAATGGTGTCACACAAAGAATATACAAAGTAGATGACACCAGTAATGGAACATTTGTGGCGTTAAATTCTTCTCTCCTTATTATTTGGAATTTAAATCAAAAATCGGGATCTATCATTCCTTGACCAGAAAATTCCAAATTTTTCCAAGATGCCACAGCATGTAGCTTCGGCTACAAACAGGTAATGCAGTATACTGTTTTCTGTCTGCCTCCCTGAGCAG
Organism: Pampusana beccarii; assembly: GCA_013399365.1. Taxonomy (NCBI): domain Eukaryota; kingdom Metazoa; phylum Chordata; class Aves; order Columbiformes; family Columbidae; genus Pampusana; species Pampusana beccarii. The sequence continues at coordinate 79,017 of VWYH01002526.1, read as the reverse complement.
AACTTGCCTACCATTGCCTCCTTTCTCCACAGTTTCGTACAAAGGAGACCATGAATGAACTCCACTACTGTGCATGTATAATGGGAAAGCACAATTTTCCGTATAAAAAATTAAAGGCTTTTCACAGAAATAAAATAGGCTTATCATGGAATTCAGAGGCCTCTCCTACACAAGTTAGAAAATGTTCCTGCTCAATCAGGTTATTTTCCATAGAATATGGTCATACTGTGTCACAGAGTATCTGCAGCATAATATAAAAGGAGCTCGAGGCAACAGGGGATACAGAACTGTATATGCAAGAAAATCTAAGACAAACTACATTCCAGTATTATGAATCTTTCCCAAGATACAAAAATAATGGTTAAATTAATGCTGAAATTATTTTCCTATTGAAAGCATTCTGAATTATTTTAAATTATTTCAAATCACAGAAGACCATAACTCCTTGCTGAGATAAAGCACGCGCAGTCACATTGTCCCAATTCCCTATTTCACTTGTTTGAGGACAGTGAGAATTATATTTGACATTTGTGTTGCAATCCAAGTTAAGTTATAAGTAAGGGGTGCTGGAGGAAGCATCAGAAGCTTAGATCTCTTCCAAGTGCTATCAGTAAGGTGTGCTGTTTATGTTTTCATCAAGTGAAGTAATGTATCCATCTATAGATTACTGTATCAAATGGCTACCTTCAACACACAGGGAACTTTAAAATGAACACAGATTTTTTTTTTTCCCCATTAACTCTGAATAGTGCAACTTTATAATTACTTTGTGTTTGTCCCAATAGTCTCTGCAAAAACAAAAATTTGATTACTTTTTTTTTTTCTTTTTTTACCTTGAGATCACGATACACAATCTTCCCAGAATGCAGATAGTCCAGGGCAGAGACAATTTCTGCACCATAGAAGCGTGTGCGGTCCTCTGAGAACACCCGCTCTCTCGACAAATGGAAAAACAGCTGCAGGGTAAACAGCAGGGACAGGATTGTAATAATTACTGATTTAGTGGGGGAAATTAACACAAACATAAAACACCTCTCATCACCATATTGTGATGATAGATAGTGTACTCTCAGTGGACACTCAGCACTCTTAGACAGCAGCTGGCTTATCTTTTCCAGGTTTCCAAAGGGAGAAAGCGAGCTGTTAAATCAGCGTTTTAATCAATATACCAATCTTGTTTAAGGCATTCTGCTTGCTACTCATTTAACCTTCAGTTACCAGAGGAAAAAAAAAAAAAGCATGCAGCAGCATAATTCTGTATTTCTCCCTCCACCACTGCCTTGGAATTTTATTTTAAGCCACTGAGAAATATCATTAAATACCCAGATTCTCGGTCTGCCTTAAGTTTTTCAGTAATATAGTAACTTTTCTTTGAACTGGAAAAAGTGTAGTTCTTCAGTACGGGTAAACTGGAATTTTACAAGAACAGCACTGCTAGCAATATTACTAAAAAAAACAAACCAACAACTGCTTAGGGTTTATAAAACAGAATCTATGTATTTAGTGTATTTCTTTGCTACAAAGAAAACATTTCCTTGGGCTTTTTGTCTCTTCTTTAATATTTTATAAGAAGCAGCACTTTGCAGACACTTTTTTCAATGGAAGTCTTTCAGTTGTTCCATATTGTCAGTAACTTCAGCTGCAATCAAAAAGCATAAGGTGGCATTCTGTAATATCGTCAGCATCTTATTGGATAAAATATCACCCTCAGAACCTGCAAGAACACCAAAAGAAGTGGAATTTGGCTATTTAAATCAAATGCTGAGCCTGTATTCTGCTTAAGACCAAATGGGCTGCCAGCCTTACTCCTACAAGTTGCAATGTTTTTGGTTTTACCACAAGAGTTAACTATCAACAAAACAGAAAAAAAAACCAGAAAATGTGATCGTTTATAAATTAAATATAGACAATGAATTGCATAACAACGTGTTTTATTTTTATTTTCACTGCCAAAAATACAAAATAGATGAGAATTCCAAAATGGCAGGGTCAGTAAAACAAACGAATAAACAAAACAACAAAACAACAACAACAAAATAACCCACACTCACATGGCACAGAACAGCATAAGAATTACTGCAGCCACCTTCCCTATGCGGACTTTTCAAAATCTAATTAAAAAGTCAATCCTTTAAAGAACTAGAAGTCAACTTCTTTCCTGACAGGTTTGCTCCAAAAATGTTTATTATGTTCTTTTGAACCTAAACAAACATCCCACTAAACGGAGCCTTTTGGCAGCATATATTTGTATAAGCAGAGACTTCAGAGAAAACAGAAACTGCAGTATGATTTAAAGGGGGTATTTCATTTTTGTTCATTGCACCTGCATTCCCCTTTCAATTTCTTTTTGAATTCTCAAGACACGCTGTCTAAAAATGGAATACTTGCATGACAAGGAGGATCATTATTTTGTAGGTATTTCAATTGCTCCTGCTGCTGTTTCCCTGGTTAAGCACAAATCCCTGGTGGCGACACCAACCCTCCCTGTAGTAACGAGCATTCTGTACCGATGGCTGCCTAATTGCCAACATAAACAGAAGACCCACACAGATCAAGCAACTAAGTCTGCCCTCATGAAGTGCCTCCCGTAGTATAAAATTGGCAAAAGAATAAATATATTTTGGAATTTGTAGGGTCCTTTCCATGCATTTTTGCAAAATTTAAATAGGAAAAAAAACACCACTAAGTAGATCTTCATCCAAATAACGCAAAATACAAAATTTCTGTAATTTATGCATTTATTTTTGGCTTGTGTTCTCTTTCCTAAATAATGAGCTAGTGTTACTCATTTTTAAGAGTTTTATTTGTTTCGATGGACTCAAAGTAATTCAAAATGAAGGCCAAATTTCAGATCACCTTTTAATGTGTACACATAGTGAACACATTCCAAAAATTTCTAATATAACCTCCAGTTAGTCCTACATTCATATCTATGCAAAAGGACTACTGCAATTTTCTGTATGAAAGAGACTAACCCAGTGGCTGAGCAGCAAAGTCTTAGAAACATACATTAGTTTCTGTTAAAAAAAAAAAAGTCCCAATTTGAATCTGAGAATTGATAACCTGACAAGTTAACATAACAAAAATTTATTTTCTTTAGTGTTTGTTTCAAACAAAATATTCTTGATATTAATTCAAAATACTAACTTCAAAGTAAAACGTCTGGCTAGAAACAACTAGCAACAGTTCTGTGTTTGCCAAAGACACTACAAGGAGGTGACTGGTGACAGCCATGGCTTCACCAAGGGCAAATCACGCCTGACAAATTTGGTGGCCTTCTATGATGGGGTTACAGCTTTGGTGGATATGGGAAGAGCAAATGACACCATCCACCTGGACTTGTGCAAAGCACTGAATACTGTCCAGTGTGACATCCTTGTCTCTTAATTGGAGAGACATGGATTTGACAGATGGACCACTCGGTGGATAAGGAATTGGCTTTAAAGTCCCTTCCAACCCAAACTATTCTATGATTCTATGAAGTCAATTAATTTTAACATTACATATGACACTACAGTCACTCTTCATAAGCAGTCTTCATGTTATCGTGGCACCTAGCACACACGCTAGTTTTGAATGCAGAATGCATAAAAATAAAAATGCATATTAAAAGTTAAATCATACACTCAGATATGTGCTAAAGATACTAAAGCAAACTTTAAAATTATAATAGAAAAATCTAATTCAGTGAGATTACAACATTATTTTTAGCTAATTATTTAGCTGGTTCACTATTTTGGAATAATTATGCCACCAGGCTCCATTTACAACTGTCAGAACATGAAGATTAGATTTATTAATTCAGAGAAGGAAAAGAAGAAGTCTTATGGAAGGTTATGGAAAAAGCTTGCAACATTTGCACTATTTATTGATTTACAGTTATTAAGTATGTGCTATAAAGTCACTGGAATTGCAATAGAAATAGCTTTGGCACAAAGAAAGATTTTGCACATAATATTTTTGATGGCATACATAAGAGTGCTATAGTTACAGAGAGGACTGGAGCTATAAATTTCCTGGTATGTCTTTATTTAAAAACCGAACAACAATGTTGCCATGGGGTATTTTTCCTAATAAAAAATTTTAACAGAAAAATTTTAACAAATAAAAACAAAGATCAAACATAGAAGTATATTCCACTGCAGATCCAAGCATGCCAAATACATAAACGACACAACCTTATATCAATCAATATGTGAAACTTTTACACATGCTAGTGACCTCTTCGGCATGTTGAAAGTTGTACGACTGGCTCTTGCTTTTTTGTATTGGGTTTGCTCAGCTCTGCAGTTGAACACATTTTATATTTGACTGTTGATTTGACTATATTGCAAGGCACGTGCAGTAGCAGCCTTGAAATTTTGAAGTATGTGTTTATTGTTTCAGACTTCATCACTTCTAGGCACATTCTATACTCCAAGAAATATAGCACCCTTATTTTAGACTATCATAATTTTAGGCTAAGGAACATACTTTCATTTACTAAGAGTTTCAGAAAACAAATCAGGACACAATTGAGATAAAAATAACAAAGCCTACAACAATATTCAGTTATTTTTCATTAGGTAGGTTGTAAGTCCTCTGTCATCGTTTTTTGTTTGTTTGTTTGTTTGTTTTTCGACAGGAATAGCACTTGTTCAATTACAACAAACCATTTATTTCTCTCTCACCTAACGAATTGAAGTAAGAGCTGTGGAAAAAAAATTGCCAAGCAGAACAGAGATTCAGAACTCTGTTGTGGAGAAACCATCTGAATAAATTTTGAAGTCTAATTTTATTATACAGATAATTACCAATTAAGTTTGTTACAAAGTACAGAATTTGGAATTATCCTGAAAGTGCAAAGTAAGGAAGTTAATCAACTTATTAGTCTGCTGAACCAGTGTACTCTGTAGAGTAATGTATGTAATAGATTTCATTCCTAAAGCTTTTCAACCTTTAAAACAAAATACTGGAAATAAAAGATGGGAAACATATACTCCAAAAGCATTCCCCACCGATAAAGAGCTATTCTTACAATATCACTTTTTATATCGTGGTTTATATCATTCTGTGTGGCCTGGGAGCTGGGGGAACACTATAATGTACTACTAAAGTGCTGTAATCACACAGTACTCACAATTATTTGGGTTACAAAAGGAAGAGTAGGCAAATCAATACTAGCAGGAAAACAATCAATACAGCCTTACACAGTTTTTTCAAAATGTTTAGGACAAGGATAGCAAAAGATGTACAAAAATGAAGGAGCTTTCAATGTCTTAACACTACTTTAATGTAATACTTTCAGTATAACAAAGGTATTGAGAAGTAATCACAATGTCAGAAGTATCTTTCTAACTGTATACTAAAACATAGTTTATGATGAATAGACATTGCTAAACATTTAATCCACAGTGTCCAACAGCAACAGTAAAACCAAAAAAAAAAGTCAAGCTTCCAGTCCACAACAAAGATTTCAAGATTGGGCCCATAAGCAGCAGAAAATTAACTGTAAAAGTTGTCGATATAAGAAAAATGTATTCAGTATTTCCATCTGAATAATGTGCTAAAAATTCTCTAATGTTTTGCTTTAATATATTTAGCTACAGAATGTGCAAAAACAAAAAAAAAAGGAAGTCAAAAGATAATTTGATATGGTATTACTTTGTACATTGTAAAAAAGCACACACATAGACCAGTGAAACTGATGCAGTTACATTTTCATTATAACATGTTCCCTTATTAACTAAGCCTAACTAATTTGAAGTTCCAGAGGAAAGGTAAGGCAAAGATATTACAAATTACTACTATTCAGGCAAAATATTAAATTCAACATGGATCTAGATTTTTAACAGGTACAGAAGTTTCTTGTTTAGAAGTACTTTAACATGATTTCTTCTCTCCCAGAATGAAATTCAGTGAGTCCTTCCTTGACTTTATTCCTTCCTAACCATAGGAAGAGGAACTGAAGACTTCCTAATACTGACTACACTTACCACTGCAGTAGGGCATAAGTCTAAACTGTGGCATTTTCTTGCTTTCACCTGGGTGAGAATCAAGAGTATAGATACAAATTCCAATAACTCTTTCATTGGGAGGACTGTTTGGATAATGTGCTCCTGAATGACATAAACATGAAAATTCACAAACAACTGACTCAGGCACAACTGTTTAACTAAAAAGAAATCTTTAATTTACATTAACTTTAAGCAGAAACACACTGAACATAGTACAGCTCTGGAGAGAATCAAAACCAACACGGTACTGCTACAGCAAATTTCCCACTGGAAGGATACAATTAAAAGATGAGTTTTCAACACCTTCAACAGTGAGAAACCATTGTAAGGAAATTAAACTTTCCTGGAACACAGGGAGAACAGTAGAGGGAAGCAGCAAAAGAAAAAAGTCTGTGTACCATGTAGGAGATTTGCCTACAAATGGCTAAAATGCTGGGCGAACTTTGTGTGACTTAGTTTCAGTGGTTCTGAGTTAATAACAAGGTTATTTTTACAAATATGAAGTCCCTTGTATGTCTTAGCAGACAGTGACTACAGTCTGAAATTCACAAGAAAATTTTGTAAGATTAAAGATTTTCCTATTATAAAGGACAGCTTGTCCAACTTACTATTCCAGATCTCTAGTCAAAGAGAAGCACATAAGCAAATCAAGAGTTTCTTCAAAGAAAACTACCTACCCTGAGAGGCCATTATTTCCCACACAAGGGAACAGCAGGAAGATGTTCCAGGGGAGGTTTAGGTTGGACATTAGGAAAAGGTTCTTCCCCCAGAGGGTGCTGGACACTGGAACAGGCTCCCCAGGGAGGTGTCACAGCCCCAAGCCTGACAGTGTTCAAGAAGAGACTGGACAAGGCCCTCAGACACATGGTGCGAACTGTGGAACTGTCATATGCAGGGACAGCAGTTGGACTCCATGATCCTTGTGGGTCCCTTCCAACATTCTCTGATTCTATGATCCTAAGATACAAGTCTGATCAAACCACAGTGTCGGAGAATCCTCAATCTTAAGAAAAGAGTTGAAAACATTCTCTGCGGCCTCTGTTCTGCATTCCGATAGGACAGAAAGGTATCTTTCAGAGACAAGTATCTAAACGATAGGCTGATACTAAAAACATGTTTTCCAAGTGCACCCCCTGAGATTACAGAAATGCAATGAGGTTTTACACAGAGCAAAGAAGAATTAACTAGTTTATAAGGCACCACTTTTAAAACTCATTGTAGATAGCACTGACTGAATATTGGCAACATAATTTCAATGTCAGCTGAGTGTCCAAGAGAAGGCTGTTATCCCATCACTGCTGAGGTGGATTTTTAGTCTGCTTCAACCAGCCAAAACAGTTTAACATCTGTGATGTCCAGCACTGGGTTTATACACAGTGAGTTAAGCCATCCTCCCATCTGAGAACCCTATAGCACCATGTTTAGCCATGGCTGGCACAGGACAGCCAGAGATGAGTTAGGATGTAAATGGGCCTCAGACTGGTCCCTGAAATTGCCAGAGCAACAAATGCAAGACTCCTGGGGTGCTCAGGCATCGGGATTAGAGTTGAAGACAGTTTTATTGTAGGAGAACACAGCAAAAGGGTAATGCAAACCAAGGTATCATGCTGCAACAATTCCTGAATGAAGAAACAGTTTTCTAATAAACGCTAGTGGAAACACTTAGTCCTTTAGGGTTATTATACAGCATATAGTACACAAAATAAGAAAACCCCGCTAGTCCATGCTGTAACAAAATACAGTCTGAAGAGCAAACAGCACCTAAATGGTATATAAAAGACCTCTTCTTAGACTGCAATTCTCTTTGATTCCATTTGACAGCTACAGTTCTCGATATTCTATTCTTCAGTAAACAGCTGGAGGACAGGAACAGCTCAAAGGCTAATGACATTGTAAGAATTTTAGCACTTAAACTGAAATTTCCAGAGTAAACAGCAAGTGAAAGGGATAGAAGTAATGACAAATATGAACACTCCACTCTTTTCTCATAGGTATTTGCAATGGCTATAGCAAAGAAGAGAGCACGTATTTCACATTAGGATAAAAACAAGGCTAGTCGACATTATTTTGGCTTGTTTGCACTGGATTATGAGATGATTTCATGCCAGAACATGCTATAGTGTGCTTGAAGAAAAAACAATAATCGGGCTATTTGTAATTATCGCTCTACCATGAAATTATCTTTTAAGATACAACAGTCTAATTTTTTAAGAATAGGAACTCCTTTTGACAGCATAGATATAAAACACATCTATTTTTTTTTTAATAGAATATAAAGTTTTTTTAAAAACTCCAAAGACAGCAGAAAGAAAAAAAGGAAAGAAAAATTATATCCTTTAAAGTGTAAGCCAGTGATAGCATTACCATTACAAGAGCAGAACATCTGTTTTAAACTTACCTCTCCTCCATTAACATACTCCATCACAAAACACAAACGATCCTTTGTCTGGAAGGAATATTTCAAGGACTTGCAAAGAAAACAGCAAAACCAAACCAATTATAAAGTTGTATTAGCCAAATTTCTTTCCCTTAAACTCTAACAAAATTTAATTTTATCCTCTTAAGCAGACAATTCTGACTTGGCGAGAACTTTCAGAATAATTAAAAGCGTAACTTCCTATCTGGAGCTTGAGCTGAACGAACACAAAAATCTTCATGTCTTCCCCCCTCTCTTCCACATGGCCATTGAAATGAAAACACCATGCTTATTATAATAAAATACTAAATAGTTACTAAACCACACAATTTTCTACTGCTTTTCTTACTGCCATACATTATTCCAGCTATTCTCATCATATTTTATGATGTTCACTTTCATAATGCCCATGAAGAGCGAGGTTACCATATGCTTCTTAATTTCTCCCAAATAAAGTGAATAAAAATGAATATCTTTATTTAGATACCTTTTTAAAATTGTAAACAATCTTACTATCTTACTTTAAATTTGTGACTGATAAGGTTGAATTGATTTTGCTAGGAAAAACAATACTAAAGAAAATCTACAGATACAGGCTTGGCCTAAAAGAAATGAAATGCAGTACAACTACACATAACAAAATCATATGCAGACTCATGTAACTTAAATACTGAATGTCTCCTTAAAATATTTGTTTAATGATATCGGAAAGATAACAAGATACAACTGCAGTGACTTTGTTGCATGATTTGATTAGAATTATGCCTAGTCCTGCTTACATTTACACTCTAATTTAAGAAACTTCCGAAGATCTCCTTTCTCTTGACTGAATGTCCAAGAATATTTTGGTCAAGCAATACAAATGTAATCCTATGCTTTCTAATGGGTTTATGATTTTCTAAATAGGAAAGTTTCCACATTATACTTTGATATTTTAAGACAAAAAATAATTTTCTTAAATTTCTTTTAAAAAATTTCTTAAGATACAACATGTTGATTATATTTTGAAATCAATGAAAATATTTTCTAACGTATTCTTAAAGGAGAGGAATCAGAATTACTTCTACAGAAGGAAGTCAGTTTTAAAATTAAAACTATTAATCATAATTTGTCACAAATCTCAGAACGTTCACCTTCTTTTCAATATTTTCCTGCTATTAAATATTAACCATATGAAGACAGAGACCCTGAAGTAGTGCGGTTTGAGCGTTTTTGTTCCATGGGGTATTTATGTTAAACAAATAGTTATTTTTATCACTTTATTGAATTCTTAATTAAGTTTTCTTGGTAAAAATTACTTACTTGACACTATGTGAAATCAATTCCTTTTATTAAAAAAATGTTCATATACAAAAATCACAAAAATTTCCCAACAGTTACATTCTACAATTAAATTTCCTTTCAGTCCAGTTAAGTTTTACAAATTATTAGAAACTTTATTTCTGAATTTTTAAATACATATTCTGATGCAGGATCATAAGCACCAGGTAACTACTGCTTGTTTACAAATCACCATAAGAAAGACTTCAAAATTTGTTTGTCAATCATGTTTGTAATGGAATACCCATCATGTTGAAAATTACCTGCTAATTTACTTAAAACTAACTCCTAATACTTACTGTTAAAAAAGGGTGTCTGGTATTTTTCAATACTCTACTTTCCGTAAGTGTATGAGCCACTTCATCCTGAGAAATAAAGAACAGAGAAAGCAGGTCTGAATTAAGATATAAACTATTAGTTAATTAATTAGGAGGAAAAGGTCAACACTTCTGAAAAGAGAAAGCTACAGCAGAGTTTTGGAAAATGAATGAACCTGAATGAAACATGAAAAATAACCCACAATTTTTGAGAAAATATTTTAAAGTAAATTTAAGTTTGGAAAAATACAATTTAAAGTATTTTATTTCATTTTATTTTTATTCTTCTCTTGCTTTAAAATGAGAACTTTAACTTCATAACCAATGCAGGGAAGGAAGAATTTAGAATATTGGATTTGATAGTTTGACAACAGAGTCATCACAACTTCGCAGTTCTGGTATGGATCATCTGAACAACATATCTACATGGAGAAACTGAATCAACTGGCAAGGAACACGCACAGGTAGTAGTTGAGGGGAAGAGAGCGGGGAGAGAGGATGGCGGGAAGAGGCCTCACCCTGCGCTGCAGTGGCAGCAGCTCGGAAGGACTGGGGAGAAAAGCCAGGCGTTTAGGGGGCTCTTATTATGAACACACAACCACTTTGTGCAATTCTACATGTAACACGTGCCGGGATTCCCCAGTCCCCAGGGACCAGACCTAAAACCCTGAGAGCCACGGGGCTGGTTTAGCCATTTTCTGTAGTGTTAAGCTACCGCTGAGTATTACATTATATTATAAAGAACTGAAGACTAACTTAGTGTGATTCAAATTTCAACCATAATCCTGAAGAAGTAAATATATTTAATCAGAGTATACTTTATTATTGCTACAAATAATACCAATATAACATTATTGTACTGCACATGGTTATCAGACTATGCTCTGAAGATATTACTAAACAAGAAAGTAAACACAGATGTCATGAGTTTTAAATTAGACTTTTAAAATTGTCAAAATAGGAAGTTAAACAACAACAACAATTAGTGGTAATAAATTACGATGCCATTTAGCTGAATAGCAGTGCAACACCGAGTGTATACACTACAAGTACATACTGGGGGAAAAACAAAAAAACAACAAAAAAACCCGACCACTTAAAGGAGAAAAGCAAGCCTAAAGCTTTATTTGTTGATTGATTTTTAAACATCAGTAGTTCAGCAGATACACAGCATAAAAAGCTGGCAGCGGCCAGTTTTTCTGGCATTGCCTCAGAAGTTTGTTATACTTGTAGCAATGCCCTAATAAGTGCAATATTAATCTGTCATGAAAATTTAGGATCGACAGATTTATTCCGAACTGGGCAGATGCTGTACAGCCTTCCAGATACAGCTGTCAATGCACCACTTTTCTGCTTCATATTATGCTGTTACAGGTATGACCTTCTATAGTATATATTATATCACATCAGTTTGTTGGGACTGGTATTTAGCGACTGCAGGGAAAAATATATGACCGCTTGTGAAGATCTAAGCATAATCTATTTTTTATTCTTTCATCACTTTCTTATCAATATACAACCATGCTATGGAAGACTTAAAAGGACTCCCTTCAAAACAAAATTCCAGTTCTGAGGAAGTTGAATTTCAAACAGCGAGGTGCTCCCATTTTCTTCGCAGGAAGAAAGGCACATTTCCTCACACACTTAGTCTTCTTGTTAGTCTACAAATTGGCAGAAAAACAGAAGCTGGTCTGCTTCAGGGAGTGCCAGGTTCTGCCCAATCTATCACTGAGCTAGCTTTCTGTTTTCAGGTAAACAGATCAGTGAATAGTTGCATCCCTGATCTCTTCAGAATTTCTCTGGTTTCATACATACTTCCACGAACACAAATCTCTGCTCAACAAAGAGAGACGAAGTTATCCACAAATCAGTTTTAACTCTTCTAAACATCAGGTGATATTGTAGCAGCCAGCAAAGTAAAAGGAAAACCTCTAAAATTAAAAAACTAGAATGCTGTGAAGACTGGAAGGTTATCAACGAGCAGCAGCAGAGCAGGAGCTCCTAGCAGTGAGACACAAGAGTCCCCCTGAGTTGCCCCTGCATGCCAGGGGTGAGCAGAACCCTGGGGTAGGACGTCAGGCTGGAGATGGGGCCACAGCACGCAGCAACCAGATGCTTGACAGCCGCAGGGCAACCCACAGAGATCGCTGCCATTTATTAAGTCTTACAGGGAGGGCAATGCGATGCTCCTTCCCATGCGGAATCAGGAGAATACAGCAGCGATACCCTCTTTTCTTTCTGTATCTCCCAATGATGAAGAAAAGGGTGCTCTGCTGCTGTTCGTCCTAGCGCACGCCAGACAGCTGCTAGGGGCACACAGAACTCACAGCTCAGTCTCTTCTCCATTCAAGACACAAATTTAAGTCTCTCCCTTACTCCAGGGCTGGTTTTAATGAAACTCAAGGAAATATAGTAGTCTTTGAGGTTTCTATTCCTTTATTGAATTTAATCAAAATTGATCAGCACATTCAAAAGTTGACAGAAAGTTAGTGACAGACAAGTGAACAGAGACTGCAAAACTCCGTAAGCCCTGTTTTCATAGGCCTACAGGAAAATTAGAAAAACCTGAAGGATATTTTAGAATAAAATATATGTAAACCACAGTAGTTCCCATCCACACTCAATTTTTATGAATACTGGTATTATTAGCCTCAAGTATTTAGAAATGTCAGGTAGATCCACATCCCTCAAAAACCTCCTTACTTAGTAATTGGGATTATTTTTAATTGTGTCTCCTTGTCATAGGAGCACGTAGGTTTCTTGGTCTCAACTTGTTCTGTGCAACTGGGATTCAAAACTTTAGAATTCCTAGGAAAAAAATCTCAGAGTAGATGATCTTCATGTTTAAACTTAGTAAAACTATGACCAAGCACAAGAGCTAGCAACACTAAACTAATCAAGCTTAAGTCACTGGACAATGCCAGTTTAAAGGACTTCTTCAGACATCAGCTTCAGATTTTCTTGCTTCTCGAAAGCTGAAAAAATTAAATTGTTAGTCCCATGCACGCTATCATATTTAACATAGCAAGAACAAGAGCACAGGCCCATGAATTAATGGCATTTATCTGAATAAACCCACAGTTTACTTAGAAATATTTTTTATGTAATACACCCTACAATGTAATTTTCTTGTTTTAAACTTGGATTGTGCTACCTTCCTGGCCAGTGAACTCTCTCAATGCTTTAGCACACTCTAGATTATAAGCCACTGGAAAAATGTATGCAAAATGAGTACACATGCTTTTCTTATATTCTTGTTTTCTGAAGATACACATTTCTATCAAAATCAGTTGCCATCAAAAATCAAGTACATCTTATGCATTAGATATTGATTATTCTATCCCAAAAAATGACCCAATATTAAAACTACAACCTTCCTTACCTTTGCAATAATAACTTCTTTTTTCAAGATCTTCATAGCGTAGTATTTCCCACTAGCCTTCTCTCGGACCAGGATAACTTTGCCAAACGTGCCTTTGCCCAGTAGCTTTAAATAGTCAAAATCATTCATTGTCTATAAGGAACAAACAACAAGGATTAGCAAGACTTACGCTATCTTGTTCCAATATGCACATACGTGTCCACATATAACCAAATGCTGTTAACAATATACTAAGAACAGTTTAAAAAAACAGGTACAATTCTATGATTAAGTCCATAATAGTTAACTGTATCCTTGAACCACGAGGATATATTGTTCAATAGTACTATTATAACTCTGTAAAGTCAAGTACTGCACAGTATCCTATACACACATTTTTACGAAGCACACACTGAACAAAGTGTTAGTCTATACCAGCATTTCATGAAGGCTCCACATCTAAGAAAGCTCATCAACTCCTGTATTACCAGGGACACAAGAATGTGGCATGTCAGTAGGTTTTGTATAAAACTAACCACTGCTCTGATGGCTTTTTTGAAACATTTTAGTAGGTTTGTCAGATCAGCTAGAGTGGCACACACAGAAAGAATTTGACCAGATGATCTCAGATTCCAAAGCAGTTTGGCCACTTTCATGAGCACAAAGCTTGAGTCAATAACCATTTTAGTCCTGCAAGCTCATTTCACAGCCAGTTCAAAAGCATCAACCCAATGGTCTATGCATTAGACACAAAGATGAGGATGTAAACAGCACAATACTGACAATACAGAGACTGCACAGTGTTTCTTTGGTGAACTCATGGCAAATCATTGGCTTCCACTGTGTGTTTCCACAGCCCATCTTTCAGCACGCTGTGTGACTGCCTTGGGTGCAGCACCACATAACCGCACACAGACTGTTAAGGCACCGAGGAACCTCAAGGAAACCAGTTAAAGGCTCTGAAAGACAACACACTATTGTTGTTATAGTACTGTCCTGCAGTATCAATAACCTTCCTTTCTCAGTAAATAATACACCTCAAAATATTTATAAAGAGTAATACTACTCGAGTCTTGGTTTTGCTAAGTTAAATATATTTAATCCTTTTATGTGTGAGAGAAAGAAAAGATCATGCCTTATCTTTCATCTTCCTAGCATTTCTTTCTATCACTAGTTGGAGTCTCAGGCAGGTTTTTTGAATACTGACATTCCAGATAAACTTCTACCTGTGTCTTCCACAATGGAACTAGTACTTCCCTTATCCCTACCAGAGACACCTCAAACAGTGCCTACACATCCCCCACACGTTCCCAGTGTAGAGCTACTGGGCATATCCCCAGGCGTGCAATCACAAATAGTGGCAGTAAAATATATTCTCTCCTTTGAGAAAGTACAAAGGGTGACATTTCCTTCTGAAATTATTTATTCCTTTAACTCAAGTGCACCATACTATCACCAAGGATCACAAGTTGCTGTCAACAAACTGTGAAAATAATTTATGCAATTGTTCACTCAGAGTCAGTTTGAAATCCGCTCACACAGGGGTGGAACTGAAGTTCCATCAACCACATTAATGCTGTGATTCCTCAGCTTTTAAGGTAACACCTGGATATTTCAAAGCTTTATTAAAGATGCCTTCCATATATCAGTTTTCTAGCTATATCAGCAGGAATTAAACCTTTTTCTCATGTAATGGTGGTTGGTAGCTCCTAAGCAAATTAACTTGGGTCAATTCCATTCTTTGCTCACATGTAAACTTACTTAAACATTTTGCACTGACAGGTCTTGTTTTACTGCCAAAACAATCTCACATCAGGAAGAACAAAACTGCATTTATCCCAGTAAGTAACACAGATTTCAAAGGCTCAGTATACTTCTAAAGGAAATCCACACAGGTGAGTGTAAAGTTAAGTTTATGACCACAGACAAATCGTTAAACGGTCAGCTTTTCCAAAAACAAGTATAACGCATTGCACCTAGTGATGCATGACATAGTATGTAAAGTTGTGATCCAAATGTTATGCAATTCCTAGTACTTAATCAACTAAAGGTAAGACTTCTCACCTATCACAGTCAGTACTTGGGAAAGTCAAGCTATCTACCTCTACATCGCTATATGATAAGCAAAAACAAACAAAGAAACTGCCTTTGTGCTAAAGCAGCGAAATTGACAAAAACACATGAAAAATCCAAAATACATTCAAAACAATTCAGGCAGAAGATGAGTAATTCAGGGCAGAGTCCTCCATATCTTCAGTCATAAAGCTATTACATTCCCTGACAAAAAAAAGGCTAACAGCCTTACTGATATTACTGAGAATACTGAGTTAGCAACCATAACAAATCACTTCTAACACTCAAAAGTTTATGGGATCATAAACAGCCTCAAAGGGGTAACTTTTTCCCATACTTCTGATCTTCTTTGAGAGGCTGGACTTGGAGAGAGACCATCAGAGTCTGAACAAAACCAGCTCAGCAGAGCAGCCCTCTGCCTGCACACAGAAGGAGGATCTGGGCTCAACCGATCACAGACACAGGTTCGATGCTAAGGGCAGCAAGCCGGCCAAATTGAAACACTCATTCACCCCAAATTTGCTTACATAATGTTCATCAAAGCAGCCATGAATCTAGCTGCAAGCTCAGTGAAAACAAGTTGAAAATATATGTATATGTATAAGTGGAAGGTAATAGGTTTGCAAGATTTTGAGCTGTGGCTTAACAGAAGGTTATGGTGGTAGTGCTAGTTCTAAGAATAAAGTCTCCTGATGCTCTCATTCTTTGAAGCTCAGCAGAAGGCTTAGAGATGATATGTCATGCAGGTTAACTCAAAAAGTCTGCCAAAGAACGCAAGACCTTGGGAGATAACACAGATGCCATAGCTAAGGGTGTACTGGAAACTGGTGGAAAAATGGAAAAACTTCCTAAACCTGAGGGATGCTGGTAAGCAAGTTTGAATCACAGAATCACAGAATGTTAGGGATTGGAAGGGACCTCAAAAGATCATCTAGTCCAGTCCCCAATAAGCTCCAATAAGATTGGATTCTTTCTCCTTGGTGATTTTTTCCAACATTTTCATTCCTACTGACCTCTGAGCACAGAATATTTTGCCTCATTACATTACTTTTTGTTTTCCTCTGAAAAATCTATTCTTTCCTCATTCTGCACTCTGCAAAACAAATCCGTAATCAAAGGAAAACGAATGAACCTACAGCAAACTGCACTAACCAAAGAACAGTATGATGTTCAGCTTTCTGTAAAGCCTATATACTCCCTTATGGATGATCTGCTCAAAAGAATACACTCTACTACCAGTGCTGAAATTTCCTACCAAGGAACTAATTTTTTAAAATTCCTGACTTGCACAAAGATTATGCCACTTGAAATCTGCATCTCACTTCATCAGGAAGAGATCCTACTTATAAGGAATAGTACAGCAAGAAATAAAAGCAAGTTGCTAAGCATTTCTAGTGCTCCAAATTTTAATGATGCTATTACTGTAAAACTTGTGGCACATTGACACCGCTAAAAAAAATTGAAAAAAGGGGGGAAAAAAGTGGTTTTGGTTCTTCTAGTTAATTTGGCCAGGAATGTTGCTGTCATGTCTGTTGAAATCAAATTCCATATCCTAAAGACTGTTTTCTTCATAAACCTTTTGCTACCTTTTTAGAGAAGAACAGGCCCACTCCTCTCTGTCTCGTTTCTTAATCTGATTATCCTCTTGTAGTCATATGTATAC
Organism: Pampusana beccarii; assembly: GCA_013399365.1. NCBI lineage: Eukaryota > Metazoa > Chordata > Aves > Columbiformes > Columbidae > Pampusana > Pampusana beccarii. The sequence goes on along the minus strand of VWYH01002526.1, from coordinate 61,871 downwards.
CATCTGGTGCATGCACAAGCAAAATTCACTGGGCTTAGATGTAAAATCAGGTGACAAAACAAGCTTGTAGGACACATTGTGCAAAAAATCCCTGAAATGAAAAGAAATCCAATACCAAAAAAAAGCAATAAAAGTGCATTAAATCATTATAATTGAAATGGTTCTGCTTATATTAACAACTACAAAAGCTTAATCAGAAGCTTTTCAGAAACATTTCTACAAAACAGAAACAGTTGTAAAAAATATATATTTTTCCCAATTTCAATTAACACCGAGGGAGTGACCATCATTATGGTCACTTAATAGTTTTGATTCCAAAAATTTCTGAGAACCTTTTGCTAAAGTCTTCCAACAGTTAGAAGTCCGCAGTGGGATTTTGACATTTGGCAAAAAAATATCCTTGCTGTCATCAGTATGGTCTTCACTGGCTACATTCTGATCCATTATTAGGTGTTGAATATAATCATTTTTCATTTTACCTTTTTTTGTGGAGTTTGCTTTTGGCTTGTTGCCAAGGTCATTAAATATTCTGCAGCACTCAACATGCACTGTCCCAGCATCTTATTTCAGCCTGTCTTAAAGCATGAGCAGCAAGACAGAAAAGAAATTCATCTTCCTTCTCTATCCTGTTCCCACAACCTCTTTTGTTGTATGGGAAAATGCACCGCACTGTGAACAAGGAACGCATGCATTCCAGATAAACTACTTATATTAGACAGCATTAATTTTGACACCTTGAAGATGCTTGTTGTTATGCAGTGGTTTTGTACTCCACTAAGAGGATACACTGGCTTGGATTACTGCTCAAATCTTTAATAGAGCAAACCCAAATCCCTTCCACATTATCGCACTGCCTCTCAGAAATCCTGACACATCTCGAACGCTGCCTCTACCTTGCTCCTCGCTGTCATTTATTGTATTTTACCCTGAAGCACAATCATTAAACATCTATGCCGCAGGCCTAAAAGTTCAATGTCAACCAGACAGTGTATGATGAGAGTGTTGTTACATCTGTACATAATTAGTTTTTACCTATTTCTATAGCAGAAAAAGGTTAGAAAATGGAATACGATGAAACAACGTGAAAGAGCTGTGTTTGCACTGCAAACTCAAGTTCTCAAAAGTTAGGACATGACATAACTAAGATTTCCTACAACACATTTGTTATATTCATAAGGGTGTAGTTTTCAGTCACTGATTTTTCTATGATTCTTGCTTCATACAGTGCAACAAACAAAACATGCTCCATGAGTGCAGGCATACATTCACTATTTCTTTCCATTGTTCATCACTGAAAGGCATTCAGTTACATTAGCTATAAAACTATTTTGCTCTGTCAGCAGAGTTCCAGTCCTATGAACCCAGTCCTATAGAAACAGGTTATTATTTCTCATGCAATTTCAATGCATTTCTTGATTCATGTCAATCCTGTATAGTAAGTGAGAGACATCTGCCTGAATGATTCATTCTTCAAGAGTAGTCCTTCCTTACAGAAACACAAGACAAAATAGAAACACAAAATAATAAGCAAATTTTTGTGTGGCACTAAATCTTTAAAACATGCTCTTAGTTGTGTGTTTATCCTATTGACTCTGAAGATGCAACTACAAGTATGTTATAGCCGACAATGTACATATTCCTACTTAAAGCAAAAGCTGTGAAGTACTGCATAAAAATAAGATACTGGTTTGTATTACTTCACTGAAAACTAAAGCAAAGTTATTTTCCCAGATTGCAAAAAACAAGGTCATTAAAAGCCAAACCCTGCTAGCCTTTCTCATGCAAATTATCTAATTTGTACTGGGTATTATTTCCATGAGAAAGAGGGCAAATCTACTTGACTAAAGAAAATATTTTATTACCATACTTCTGAAAGAGTAAACAAACAAAAAATAAAATATGAAAATAATATACAAACAATAACTAGANTTTATATATATTTTTATATTTTTTAATATATTATATATGTAATACATTTTCTATTTTATTTATATTTTATCCAACCAGACCACTCTACAAAAGCCATTTAATTCTTAGTCTTGTCAATTATTTTTTAACATCATTACCTTCCTTTTATGATGGGTTGTTGAAGCATCCATCTCTTCTTCTCCTATATTGTCTATCTGTGAAGTCGGACTACAGTTCATCCTCTCCTCTTCTTGCCTCTGAAGTCTGTCTGCTACAGCCTGGATTGCTTCTGTCCATTCTTCCCTATCATAAACAAGCCAATATCCCTATTACAAACTCATAAAATACATCCAAATAAATGGTTTATAATGTTTTTCACATGCTACATTTCTTCAGTGTTCAATTCTGATGTTACACAGCAGAAGATTCATAAATTAATCACTTCAATTTCTTTTCAAATTCTGCATTATGTTAAAGGTGGCAAAGTTGACCAGCATCAAAAAGGACCATTGCACGGATAACTTCAATAATTACCAGTGTCTGATTTTGTAAATATTTTAATAGTGAATACTTGAAAACACTTGTTCCAGGTATAATACAGCTCAGTCCATAAACTGTCATCTCCTATCCAATACTATCTGGTAATACCTTGATACTTTAAGAGATCTCCTGGTCTCCCAATATTTATTAAACCACACCCTGTGTCCAACTTCTTGCCTGTCTCCTCTTAAAACTCAGCTTGTTGGCTAATTTCAAATTCCCCTGAGAAAAAGGCCCTCAGAGACAAGGAAATTCCTACAAGTGTCATAAAAGCCCGTGGCCACACGGAGGGACAGGCGCAGAGGAGCATTTCGGTGGAGGGGCTACCAGGGGCAGTTGAGCCCACGGCTGTTCTGCTGCTGGCTCGCCAGCACAGACACACCAACCAGCACTCGGGTGGCATTAGTGAATGCAGTAATAGGAGCTACACTGTGCACACAGAAGAAGATAAGGTGGACAAACAGTACCAAGGTAGAATAAAAAAAATAATAATGATTAAAAAAAAGTGAATACACTAATGAAAGAGAAACAACAGAAAAAAGCAAAGTTGCTGGTTATTTATTGAGACAACCAATATGAATAAAGCCAAATTGTAAGACTCAGTGCATCTAACCAGAGAAACAGTAAAGAACTTTTTAGCAAGGTGTGGTGGATGCACTCGACGCCCCCAACCCCGAACCCTAAATCACTCCCTGTGACACAAGGCACACCGTGCCATAACTCCTTTTGGTGCTTTTGGTGCATTAAAAAAGTTAATTCTTAGGAGTTTGCATATTTACTGAAACAAGAAAAACTAATAAGCAAACATAAAATAAATTATAACAAACACACTGTTGGTTAAACTTTGTTTTTCAGAAGTGCTGTACCAGATAGCATAACAAATAAATAAAACTTGAGCAGTTCAGTTTTATTTAAATAAAACAAATAAGTACTCTTATGCTTGTAATACACTGAAATTTATGTAGAAATACTATTCCCTGCATATTTTATATATATTTTTATATTTTTNTGATGGGTTGTTGAAGCATCCATCTCTTCTTCTCCTATATTGTCTATCTGTGAAGTCGGACTACAGTTCATCCTCTCCTCTTCTTGCCTCTGAAGTCTGTCTGCTACAGCCTGGATTGCTTCTGTCCATTCTTCCCTATCATAAACAAGCCAATATCCCTATTACAAACTCATAAAATACATCCAAATAAATGGTTTATAATGTTTTTCACATGCTACATTTCTTCAGTGTTCAATTCTGATGTTACACAGCAGAAGATTCATAAATTAATCACTTCAATTTCTTTTCAAATTCTGCATTATGTTAAAGGTGGCAAAGTTGACCAGCATCAAAAAGGACCATTGCACGGATAACTTCAATAATTACCAGTGTCTGATTTTGTAAATATTTTAATAGTGAATACTTGAAAACACTTGTTCCAGGTATAATACAGCTCAGTCCATAAACTGTCATCTCCTATCCAATACTATCTGGTAATACCTTGATACTTTAAGAGATCTCCTGGTCTCCCAATATTTATTAAACCACACCCTGTGTCCAACTTCTTGCCTGTCTCCTCTTAAAACTCAGCTTGTTGGCTAATTTCAAATTCCCCTGAGAAAAAGGCCCTCAGAGACAAGGAAATTCCTACAAGTGTCATAAAAGCCCGTGGCCACACGGAGGGACAGGCGCAGAGGAGCATTTCGGTGGAGGGGCTACCAGGGGCAGTTGAGCCCACGGCTGTTCTGCTGCTGGCTCGCCAGCACAGACACACCAACCAGCACTCGGGTGGCATTAGTGAATGCAGTAATAGGAGCTACACTGTGCACACAGAAGAAGATAAGGTGGACAAACAGTACCAAGGTAGAATAAAAAAAATAATAATGATTAAAAAAAAGTGAATACACTAATGAAAGAGAAACAACAGAAAAAAGCAAAGTTGCTGGTTATTTATTGAGACAACCAATATGAATAAAGCCAAATTGTAAGACTCAGTGCATCTAACCAGAGAAACAGTAAAGAACTTTTTAGCAAGGTGTGGTGGATGCACTCGACGCCCCCAACCCCGAACCCTAAATCACTCCCTGTGACACAAGGCACACCGTGCCATAACTCCTTTTGGTGCTTTTGGTGCATTAAAAAAGTTAATTCTTAGGAGTTTGCATATTTACTGAAACAAGAAAAACTAATAAGCAAACATAAAATAAATTATAACAAACACACTGTTTTGTGTGCCAAAACAAGGAGCATATTGGGAGGAGTAAAAGGAAAATTTAAGACAGCAAGTCTGGAAAATACTTCAATGCAGGCTTCTGTTGTTCAAAATTTAACACTTCAGAGATACATCACGACATAGTTTTGGCTCATTCGAACACACTCTTCAAACATACTCTCAGGGAACTCTTACACCAGCTACGAGCTCAGATAATATTTTACAGAAACTGACTTATAAATTCTTCAAGTAACTGTTCAGATGTGCTCAGAATGTCACAGTTCCAAGTGCTGATCGCTGTGCAGTCCCAGCAGAGACTGTGTCGAGGCTTCAGCATAAAGAAGACAGAAAGCAAAACAAAAATAAAATCCTCACCGTTCCTCTGGAGTGTCTACATGGAACGTCCTCTCTATGACAGTGGTCCACTGAAGACATCTGATAATGAATGTGTTTGGCTTTGGTCGCTCTGTTTTCATTAGTTGACATTCTAGAGAAACACATGATGATTGCCTCTTTTATACATTGCCAGTTAATGTGTGAGGAGCAAATAAAATTACTTAGATAAAATACATATAGCTTATAAAATACATACACCTGTGCAGCATGTATTCAGCACGTATAAGGAAATACAGAGTGGCAAGATAACCATGGGTTTGAACAAAAGGCAGCTGGTTAGGATCAAGAGGTGAAGAAAGCTGAGGAACTGATGGAACTTTTATTGTTGCCCATAAAAAAAGGTGTGATCTCCACTTACAAACTAGGTCTGTGTTATGAGGGTAAGAAGAGTATTAGATCTTGGATTGCTCTAGCATGCCAAGGTAACAGCAGTAGCCACAGGCACATTCTTCCATCTGTACCTGGCAGGAGGAATATGACATTTTCCTTTCAATGGTAACTATGCCACAATTACCACGCTACTGTCACTTCAGGATTAGATTTATTGTAAAACACCCTATCTGATAAAATTCAGATGTTTGAACTAGTCTGATTATTAAATATTAAATAACCCCAATACACACACCCAGTGGGGTTGCCCCAGGAAATCATCTAGTTCTCTTTGTGCCCAAGGGCAGAATCAGGTCTACCTATGCTATTTCTCATAAGTATTTCTTTAAACTCTTTCTACAATCCCCCAAAAGTAGGAATTTCAAAACCTCTGTAAGCAAACTATTGCATCCAACTATAAGGAAATTATTTGTATAGCTGAAAGATTTTTCCTAGCATCTAATGCAACTGTTCCTATAATTTAAGCATATTGTTTCTTGCCCTGTTGACTGATTTATCTTTTCAGCAGCTACGCCTTTTAGACATTTGAACACTACCTTACCTCTCTTCAGTCTTCTCTGGCCTAAATCAGTTCAATCAATCTGACCTCACATGTTGTGCTTTCAGATGCAACATTTTCCTTATCACACAATTCTAGACATAGAGCACTCTGCCTATTACCCCTTTGTCACAAGACCACAACACTGGTAATTCAGGCAATGGTTCAGTAAGACTGCGTATTAGATTTTAGGATGTAGCATACTGTATTAAACATTACATCTGCAAAACACTGACCTACTAGAAGTCTTGCAAATATATTTAAATATTTTTGTGAAGTTAAGGTTACTCTACCAAAAGTATAATTTGTTTTCCTGCAGCTACCACAAAATAGACACAAACATCGCATCTCATGTTCTGGAATGCTATCACTTGTTCAAAGCTGATCCAGATCTAATATGTGATCTAAAACAATTCATCAGGTTCAGAAATCAACCAATAATGAATATGGCAACAGAATTCCTGTTTGCTTACGATCAGCTGTAACTTGCTTTTGGTAGAGCTGCCACTGACCAGCTGACCCACACCTTTCACTGACGTAGCTGACTATTCTTTAGCATAAAAGCTTGCACTTATTCTTGGTGAATTATATTTTATTTATTCCAGTTAATGTCAGTGCTTTACAAAAGTCATATTATATGACACGTACCACTTCATCAGGCATTATATACTTTCACAAAAATAAATTATGTTGGCTTGATGTATTTTTTCTTCACAAATTCAGGGTCCTGAAACCTAGCAAATTTCTAAACACCAACATGTGTAAGTACCCTCTACTCTTTTTTTTGCTTTCTCACTTACGCCTTTGTTGCCAGTGTTAATTGTACAAGATATGTGCTCATAGCTGACATTCTGAAACACAGCTGCATACTGAAAATACATTAAAGCAATTCTCCTTAATATTACTAGTTTGTAAGGCTTAAAGCCTTAGTTCAAGGCACTCATTTGTATGCCTGAACACCTAAACAATCTGGGACACAATCATCTAAGAAATGGCCTCTGCCTCCGTGATATAAAGTACAGCAAATATCAGCAGACTTCCTTCTACTAGACCATACTTAATGCAGGCATGAAATAACTGATACTTGAGGGGGTCTCTGTGAAGACACCTTGATTTAAGAACTTTCATGCATACTGCAATTTTTTAATTTGAAAAAGTATAGAAGAGTGGAAGAGGATATGTTGACAGGATTTTTTTTTCTGCAGTTTGGCAGAACACTTCAGAAGCTTGAAAGGTGCGTATAAAAAAACAAAAGAGGAATAAAGTAAATATTGCACTACACAGGTGTGTATTCCCTGATGCACAAAGCAATATAAATATATAAATATTTTTATATATTATATAAATATTTATATAAATTATAAATTATAAATATTTATATAGTTACATAAATTGTAAATTATTTTTATGAATTATATATATTATAAATATTTATATAAATAATATAAAACATAGCTTTTATAAATTCAGCTAAGTCTTGGACGAGATGACAACCATCCTCAGCATTTAGAGGATAGAGCTACAGTGGGATGGACACACAGAGAGGGATTTAACACAACAGCTGGAAGAGAAACAAGGAGGACAGAAGCAGATGACAGGACTTGGGGAGCCTGATGAAGTAGAGCTGCTTAGGATAGTTAACCAGGCTTGTAGCTGGGTGCAAACATCACTCATGAGATCAAAGAAACCTCCATCTTCAGAGATATGGTGGAAGTCCAAGTTATGATCATGGTGATGGTGAGACTAGGGTTAACAGGCTATTTATTTTCTTAACTTCTTCAACTGTAGCTCTAAAAGATGTGTTGGGCTATCTTAATAACAGAAGAGACCAGAAGCATTGTCTGCTCTAAGATTATCTCATCTTACTCCTGACAAAACCATCCTCTCATCTTTAATCCTATCACACTTCAATCATGTAGGCTGAAATGTTCTTTGCTGGGTGTCTGCCTAAAGCTGCACACTGCTGGAAAATATTACTTTTTGGAGATGAGACTTAAAACTTGGCAAACCAAGACCTTTGATATCATTTTAGTATTCCTGTGCTAATGTAAGGCATCTGGCCACACTACATGTGGGAGGGATAAGAGTGCAGCGGGAGGAGGGTAAAAAATTATAATAACAATTACTAAAGCATAAAATCATTGAAAATCTATTGCTTAAAATCCAGAGGCTACAGCTATCTCCTGCCTCTACTCCTGCTAAATGTAAAAGCTCTTTCTCCTGTATTCATAATGCCTCACGCTATTCCTCAGACAACATGAAAAAGAAACTACCTCGTTGAGTCAAAATCCAGTAGGGAACGATGGCATACAGCAAGTTATTTACAGAAGAGATGTGGGGAACAAAAGACTACAGAATAAAGGGAAAAGAGTGGAAATAGGATTGGAACCTGTGTGAGAAAGAAAAACGTGGGGGATAGATAGAGAATAGCTAAACTAGAATAGCTACTTTAGGAGAAGGAAGGTAAAAGAAATGCCAGGGACAGAAAAGTGTTAGGACAATCTGAAGGCAAAAAGGTACAGAGTCAAACCTGCAGAAAAGTCTGTACCAATTAAAAAGCACATCCTCTCCAGTGCCTCTAAAGGAGGCAAAGATTTTCAATTTCACCATTCATTTTCTGATTACAAATACCTACCAAAAAATGCATACATTAAAATAGCATTAAGTTTCGCACTGAAGCATGCAAAACTAACATAATTAAGCCTGCCTATGTCCAAATGCTATCTTTAATACGGTCTTTACCTATATGTATAGTATACTACATAGTATAATAAATATACATGTTACTATGTACATTATGTAAATCTGTATCTAATACACAGATGTATTATTAGTACTATCTATATTAATTTTTTTCAGGCAGTCTTCAAAGTGATGATGTGCATTATTAGCAAGAACAAAACATACGGAGGCATATACTAAGCTCTGTAACTACCAAACAGTGTTTACTCTCTGAGTTTTCATTATAGATGATTAACTAAATCAATTAAAGGTAATAAGAAATAACTTAGCAACTGAAAATGACACTGAAAACATTTTAAAAAAAAAAGTCATTTCACTATCACTGAAGGAGGCTACTGAAAAATAAAATCTAGCAAAACTTAATGAGCTTTTTTTAATATTCCGTTAAAAGTGGCTAAAGATTTCATTTCCTTGTGGAAGGTTAAAATTGAATATGTTCGTACCCTTTGCTTCTGAAGCAAAAAGAGTTACAGAAAGAAATGGAGGACCAATGTATTTCTAACAGTGCTGTTCTACCCATGCTTCTCAAGCAGATAAAAGTAACTGAAGTCTGATGATATTTAGTACACCCACATGCTACATGTGCTGCTGTATACAAAATGTATGGGATAAAAAACATTCCTGTCATGCTTTCAACATAATAAAAACTTGTTTGTCAATGTCTTTCACCTACAGCTAGAAAAAGAAAGATCTATTAAGATGAGTAAGTACTCTAATACACAGTTACTGCTAATTACCAAAATATTTTTCTACTAATTACTCGAAAAACTGTAGTAGTTTTAGACAGAGAGAATAGTTTGGAAACTACAACAGCACAGAAGAATGAGTGAAACTGGCTACTGAGAGCTGGCTCTGAATGCTCGAGTGATAGTTGGGTTATTACCAAGAGTAGAGAACACTCTACCATAATGTCTTCAAGTTTGCTACTGTACATAAACATATGTAATTAAAGGGCTGAATCTCAACTCAAAACAGTTGGAAGTCTAAATTATCATTCAAAAAGATGAGTAAGCCAGTAAACAGACAGACTCAACTTTGTGTTCTTGTATGCTAGCCATCTACAACTTGGATTTACACATTTTAATCCTAAAGCTTTCTGTCTTGCTGGGATCAAACACCGGTCATGAGAATTTTTCCCTTTAATACTAGAGGGGATGAAAAACCTTGGGGGAGAACACTTGTTCCAAGCAGCAAAATACAAAATCAGTAACAGAAACTGACAACTCTGTTCCAACAAGTCTGTAGCACTCATTTGGCCATTTTTGGATCTACACAGAAAATGAAAAAAAGAAATAAAACCAGCATCAAGAAATGCAATGGATGTTTCTCAAGTACTGAACTTCTCTTTTTAAAAGAAACAAAAAAAATTTGTCAGGTATATACCAGAGGCTGATTAACTTCTGTCTCCATATCCATAAACAACCTGACAATTCTAAAATGTTAGACTATCTTTTTCAAATAACTGCTACTATCTAAATTAAGTAGTTATCCTAGTTAAACTCTCCTGAGCAACTCTAACTACAAACTGTATTTCAAAACGTTCTGTTTACTTTACACCATTCTGAACCACAGATGACAAAGTTTGCTTGAAGCTGTAATTACTCTGCAAAGCTGGGAAGCCAATTAGAGGGCCTGAAACCTGCNAAAAAAAAAAAAAAAAAAAAAAAAAAAAAAAAAAAAAAGCACAGATCATCTGTTCAGATTTTATTAAAAAGTTTAAAGTTTGAATTCTATAACTTTAACCATATAATTGCCAATGTTCTTTTCCTAAATGCATTCGCTGAGCATAAAAAATTGAAAGAACACTAATACCATTTTATTATTTCATATATGGCAGCTTTCGACTTCAGCAGAATTTGTTGATATGGCTAGAGAAGAATACTAAACACGCAAGCAGCCATAAAAAATTGCACTAAAAAACGAACAGAAGGTTGTGTATTTGAGAAATCATTTCTAATACAGACTGAGATTTAGCACAAAAGATAACTTCCTGTGATTATCATATGGTATAAAAGGAATAGTATTGAACCACTACTTGTATTTAGAATATGTGGATTTCTAAATATATCCAGAGAGTGCTATCTTTACGTAGATATCTTATCTATGTAGTAATCTAGTTGCATTACAATTTAACCTTAATTTTTTATTCTTCTCTTGACCTTTCCGTCACAGGATAAACACTTTTGTCCCAACCTCTGCCTGTTCAGTTGCTACTCCCATTTTTTTCTTTCTCATGTCAAAATTTAATGGACACACTGCTTACAAATACCTTTTTCCAATACTGCTTCTCTGCACTCCAAATCCGTTTTTCTCTGATGAACTTTTTTGTTAGACAAGTAGTAGAAAAGTAGCAGAACTAATACACCATTTTCATAACACTGAGACAGATACACACTTTTCCTCATAAACAGATGAAAAGCCATGGCTTTTACATATATGTACAAATATATGTGTATACACACCCCCCCCCCATATACACCCTTAGCTTGGTCCTCTCTTGATTCTCCCAGCTGTTTATCTGCTCCCTATGGGAAACCTGCTTTTCTGAAGGTTTCCAAAAGGCTCTCTTCTTTCTCACTAGATTTTACCTATGATGAGTATGACCCTCAAAATAAGTTTGGTTACATTAAGATTTTTGCGAACAATTTAATGTCCCTTATTTGGTCTCAAAAAATGCAGTTTTCCCCTAAAACTGTCATCCACAAAACTGTTGAACAGATCATTTTCCTCCATTGTCCTTTTGATCACATCGCTCTTCTGTTCACATTCCTAATTTCTTACTCAGCTCTGTCACATCAAATATATAAGTAGATTTTCAACATGGTCTGTCTCCACAGCCTACCCTTATCCTTGGTATCAATGTTTATTCATAATCAAAATGCCACCCATCCTTCTACTTGTTTCAATTTTAGCATCGTTTCTCAAAAGCCTTTCTAATTTCTCTCTGCTGTAGTGGTTATCTTTTAAATACTCCTTAAAACTCTCCTTCACCATGTCTTAAAAAACAGGATGGAGAGAAGGGAGAGGGAAAGGGAGGAAAGAAGGAGAGGGAGAAGGAGAAGGGAGGAAAGACTAAAAATCTAACCTTGACAATAGATTAGTTGTTGATGTGCTGAGACCACTGCCTGTACTACAGGCTAATACTGTCTCATTGTTTTCTCATACTCCCCCCATCTGTCTGCATCCATCTGCTGTCCCTTGTTTTATATTTGGAATTTTAGTATTTTGGAGCAGTGACTGACTTTCTGTTCTGTACGGGCAGAAATACCACTTCCATGGGGCTTAGCTTACGACATGTACTTACGTGTGCACTTTGATGATACAACAACATATATGACTGCACAATAAACACAACAAACTTACATTATCATGGAATCATAGAATCTTAGAATAGTTTGGGTTGAAAGGGACCTTCAAAGGTCAGTTAGTCCAAGCCCCCTGCAATGAGCAGGGACATCTTCAACTAGATCAGGTTGCTCAGAGCCCTATCCAGCCTGGCCTTGAATGTCTCCAGGGATGGGGCATCTACCACCTCTCTGGGCAACCTGGGCCAGTGTTTCATGACCCTCATCATAAAAAATTTCTTCCTCATGTTTAGTCTGAGCCTCCACTCCTTTAGTTTAAAGCCATTACCCCTTGTCCTGTCGTAACAGGCCCTGCTAAATAGTCTGTCCCCATCTTTCCTATAGGCCCCTTTTAAGTAGTAAAAGGCCACAGTAAGGTCTCCCCAGAGCCTTCTCTTCTCCAGGCTGATCAACCCCAACTCTCTCAGCCTGTCCTCAAAGGAAAGGTGCTTTCTGATCATCTTGGTGGCCTCCTCTGGACCCTCTCCAACAGGTCCATGTCTCTCCGGTACTGAGGTACAGAGCTAGACGCTGGACTCCACATGGGGTCTCACCAGAACAGAGTAGAAAGTCAGAATCACCTCCCTCAACCTCCTGGCCATGCTCCTTTTAATGCAGCCCAAGATACAATTGTCCTTCTGAGCTGCAAGCACACATTGCCGGCTCATGTCCAATCTTTCATCCACCAGTACCCCTAAGTACTTCTCGGCAGGGCTGCTGTCAATCCTTTCATCCCTCAGCCTGTATTGATACCGGGGCTTGCGCCAACCCAGGTGCAGGACCTTGCACTTATATTCCTTGAAGGCGAAAAAGATCATCCTTGATGAGCTTCATCATGCTGGAAAGTCTTCTATTTCCAATACTCCAAAAAGTACTGTAGTAGCATCCATGTCTTTCTGTCACTACAACTAGTTTGCTATTTGCCCCTTCATGCAAAGAGGGCAGGATGAAAGTAGGAAATTTCTGCATGTTATCGATGGATTTTGCCTGGCGTTTAGTTTGATTTCACAGAAGAGAGTAAAATTATTCATCCTTCTCTGTCTTTCATGCAAACACCTCCATTTCATTTCTGCAACTGGGTATATCACACCAGCATAAAAACTCTCAGACCTGGCTACAAACTTTGAACTACCAGGCCCTGTACAGAGGTGATGGGTAGTTATAGTATGCTATACTGGTGTCTGAGAAAGCACTGTCCATTGGAGCAGGCTGCCCGGGTCAGTGATGGGGCTGTCATCTCTGGAGGGGTTTAGGACACAGAGATGTGGCAATTGAGGACATGGTTTAGTGGTGGACTTGGCAGTGTTACATTAATGGTTGGGCTCAATGATCTCAAAGGTCTTTTCTGGCCAAAGTGATTCTATGATTCTTCTATTAAAATGAAAGGATGAGACCAAGGAACTCATTTTCATCCATGACACAAACCAACAACTGAATCCAAACTTCTAAGTCAAATGACAGAATACAAATTATACCACCCAGAAGCCATTCATAAAGTAACATGAAAGCCTCCCAAAGACAATCACTGGTCCAGTTTTCCAGAAAGCTAAACATGTCCCCATCCAACACAGACAGTAATACTGGTTAAACTCATTAGATGTGAGTTTGAATTTCCATAGATGCATTTGCATTGCCCTTCTCTACGAATATTTTCAGTGTTGAATGAACATTATTCATTCAATTGCACCATTATTATTTTAGAATGAAATCTATACTGTAATTATAAGTGTCTACAGTTACATGCTTCTCTCTGGGTTCATGTCATCCAGTAATATAACAACTGAAAAAACCCAGGACTTTATACTTAAATCTCATTGAAAAGTTAATTGTGGAGTTCCACACAAGGTCATGTCTAATACCAAAGTATTCTGATGCATAATTTAATATCACTTAAAACATACATATATCTTTTCCTACCCATTTATTTAAAGAGTGTATTCAGAGTAGCCCCAAAACACTTCCGTTTTCATGTGTTGAAAATTTTTAAACCCCCAAAATAATGAAACCTTGTCTCTGGCCCATTGAAAGCTTAAGATTAGTAAAATTAGGTTAAAAGTAGCACAGCTTCTCCACTTAGAAAGGACAAGGTTCATCAATAAACATTTCTGCAGAGAAAAAAAATAAATAAGGATTCTAAAAGGCTAGCTTCTCACAATAACTAAAATTTGCTTCTTTTCAAAGACAAGAAAAAGAGTAGCTATAACACAGAATGCTTAGAAAATACCATCTTTCAAGATAGGAAAGAAATTCCAGGTGACATCATTTTTGGCCAAAGCTCAAAGGCTACTGTGAAGGGATACAGCCCTTCCCAATTATTTCCCACGTAAAGATCAAAATGAAGGCAAAAGGCCAATTCTTAGAGATACCTCATCCCAAATGTGCTACATTCTCATTGCATATGTGAGAAGTATTTTTTTTTTATCAGTAAAGCCACAAATTCTCCTTAAGTAGAACTGAAGCAGAATTCTTCCCCACTCTGCTTTCCCCAATGATTATGACAATCAAAGACCAAAGTGGTTTACACAAAGTAGTGTTGGTTCTACTTACACAGCACTGGACCAGTTAAAAACAATGTTGTGAGGTGATGTTTTTTTTGGCGCAGCCACTGAGGGTATGCATCCTGTCAACCAGAGTACTAGTTTTGTTCCAAAGAAGCAGAATGGAGTTCTAAAAGCCAGGACAGTTTTTTCAGGCTTCTGCTCGTACAGAGAAGTTATACCAGTTGAATCCAAATTATTTTTAAACTGGTTCTGACTGCATAAATGCCTAAGCAAAAGCAATTTACATTAACATATTTTATTTTGCAGTTGAAGTGGGCTAGGAATGCATACCCACTCAGTTACCATGACTCAGTCAATCAAGACTATCTCTTTAAGCTACAATAGCTTCATTACTTGCAACTGCTTGTCTCTACCTGGAAAGAGCTGAACTGATTTTGAACCAGTCAATTCAAGTAAGCTCATACTTCTGAATTTACCTCTGAAAACCAGTATCAAACAGTTTTAAGCTTCCACAATGAATTGCCCACCAATGTAATTACATCGCCTTCATTTATCTTTAAGTGTATGGTTAGATACCATGGCACAACTTTTTCTAAGTGTCCGTGGGGCACGAGCATTAAGGAGCTAAAAGCGTACTTCAAATACACAGCACTCTCAACTCCTATGTTTGAAAAAGAAGGCTCCGTTTGGTATAAAATAAGCTGGCTCCACAGGAGAGAAATCAGAATGATTCCTACAGGCTATCCAGTGTCACTAGGTCTGGCTGATGCATTCACCCCTGCAGCCCCGCAGGTCAGTGCCAGGTGCCCATCACCACCTTTCCCATGTGCCCAATGGTGGGAGAGCACTGCCCACAAGGAGCCACAGCAAAGCCCCCGTCCAGGACACCGAGGGGCCAGCCCTGTATCCTTCCCCAGGGCTCACTCCATCCAGCCCTGCTCTGTCATAGCCTTCAGTCAATCCTGTTTTGCCTTCAGGGACATACTTATGCTCCAAGGAAGAGAGACGCTTACAGCCCCATTTCAGGCCCACATGGTTCCCCTGCATTTTGGGGGACACAGCAATGTGCTGAAGCGTGACTGTGCTGCCTCACGCTCTCCCTCTCTACATAAAGCATCTACCTGTTTACACACCTGCTTCCCAGTGCCTTCCCCTAGATCACCCCAAGTAAAAGGGATGGCCTCTGAACACTCCATACTACGACAAAACATCACCCAATGAGAAAGGCTTTATTAAAAAATACATTTTTAGCACTGGAAACACTGTTAGCAGTATGTAAAATAACTTCATTCCCTCTGGCCTTCCTGTAATTCCCAACTGAGTATGTGGACAACACAGACCAGGGAGAGAGCAATGCCCAGGTGTGGGACTTTAAAGTTATCTTAGGAGAAATAAGGGAGCCACTCTAGGGAAAAGAATACTATGCCTGTGAAAGAGCCTTTTGCAAAAGTAAAGCTGGTGTTGCAGGAGTGGAAAGCAGCAAACACTTGTGTGAAAATATCCATATGATGGAAGTAACTAGTTTGACAGAGCCAGACATAAAAGTTTTAAACTACGGAACAAGTATCACACAAAGCAGAGCTGTGCAAACTTTCCAAGGTTCAACTCCAACAGTATTATGAAAATAATACCACAGCCTTGGCCTTTTCTGCTTAAATAACAAGCTGTAAGCAAGAGCCAAAGATGTCTATCATTTGGAGAGCAAAAAGTAAACTGAGACCACACTCTTCACTTTACAGATAGCTACAAAGATTACATGAAGATAGGACTGTAAAGACATATCTTTAAGTCCCTGCCAACCTAATCAAGATGGTATTAACAGTGATCTCACACTCCATCTGCCTGGCTAGTAATTTATGAAAAATGTACTTCACTATTACAGGAAAAATATGTTGCACTGCTTGTGGCCACAAACCTACCGCAGCAGCTCAGGAACTCTTGCATCAGAGGCCATGGCACCAGTTCTTGACATTTACCAGGTACTTCTCATAAGATCTGATTCATTCATATAGTGATTTTGTTTGTTTGTTTGCTCTACTGATGATCTCATCTTCAGGTGGATAAAATAGATGATGAAAAACGTACAGTTCCTTGCCATTTAGAGTGTAATACCATACAGTTTTGCTTTTCATCCTGTGAATTCTACACAGGTACTTCACTTAATTTCAAGGGATTCTTTTTATGACTGAAAAACCTCCCTAATCTTGCACTGACCAGCAATCATTTTTAATTAAAGTACTCCTTTTCCTGCCAGAAAACAGAAAAACTCATCTTGCTTACAAAAACTGTGTTTCTTCTAATATTCCATGCCTATTCCTTTAGCTTACATTGCCTAAGAATAAGACCTATGGGACTTGCTAGTTGCAGAAATGAGGGTTTTTTTGTTGTTTGGGGTTTTTTTGGGCGGGGGGAGGGAGGAGGCTGTGGTAGTGATGGTGTCATTTTGGAAAACAATATCAAATCTTCCCATTTCCATAAAGGCAAAGTTCAGCAGCAGCATTCTAATATCAGAATCACATAAGATAACTTCCGGGTATCAAAATAAAACAAAAAAACCCCACACCAAACACCAGTATCAACACACTGGAATTAACTGCTTATTATCGGCTAATCATTGCTTAGCCGAACTACCGTTTGGATCATCCTTCTAGCTGCTGCAGCAAAGGAAGGCTAGGTATGCAATGAAGAACATGGTAAAGCAGGACAAAAAACCCTACTGTAGTTCTACATATGTTCTCTCCACTGCACACCAGGGAAAAAATATCTGGGAAACTACTGAGTGCTATAAATGAGGAGGTTAGGATATCCAGAGCAATAGCTAAGGAATAACGGCCTACGAAATGGTCAATTCCTACTCATCTGAACAACTTAAACACACCGCTGCTTTTTATGGTGGATAGCAACAAGACAAACTAAGCCTCTAATATTATTAGAAGGTTTGCACACCCGATATAATTTGTAAGACTTCTGTCATAATCAGAATATACAAAGTTTTCCTCCTCTAGTTGTGGGACAAGACATGGGCTTGGAGTATCAAATTATCTACTTACCAAATAAAATACCCAAATTACATTGTATATGAAGGCTGAGTCAATCTCAATATCAATTTTATCAAGAAAATAGGTGAATTCAGTCTCAGTAGCATTTGCTCCACCTTCAGCAATGTAGATGAAGGGAACTCTTTCGCTAAGTACACATGCTCTTGTGGCTCCAATACTCCTTTATAGAACTAAGCATTGTCATTTCTTGTATTGCAGTACACTAATAAAATTTTGAAAGAACTTGGGTAAATTTTCTAGTGTTCCTTTGAAAGTTTCTAGCTATGATATCCACAATTCATACTCCAGGAGATTTTTTGCACCCTTCGTTTTGCTCCTTAAATACTTTCATTTCTGTTCAGAAACACCCTTCTACCAATCTCACTTTGACAGACCAAAAAAACCCTACAGATTTGTTTTTAGAAACATTCTTGGAAAACAAGAAATCAAATTGTCTTCACTTTATCCAACAGATACACACTTCGTAGCTTTGCTAATATATGCAAATTGTCTGATTGCTTGAAATTACTGATTAACCAGGCTGGAGAGCTGATTACCTGATTATCCAAGAGAAAAATAATTTAGCATGATTTTGTGTCATTTGACAGTCTAGATAATTTTCTAATTAATTTGAGTTTTCAAGTGATTTCAGAGATACTACTGAAAAAGAGAAAAGAGGTCAATTATCTGAATAAAGATAAGCTTTCCAAGAATTTTCTTTTTACAATAGTCATTTGTCAAACATTTTTCTTAGTTATGGACACTTCAGACACACACACAAAAAAGAGAACTTGGACTTCCAAAAATTCTGAAAAACCAACCCATGTTAAATCTTCAATGCTCTTGTAAAGATACCTTGTAGAACTGAATGTAAGACTAGTGGTGCACTAGTCTGACACATGACATCAAACTTCCAGTGTTAGCAATAAATTCTGAACTACACATGAAGCAATATGTAGCAGATATTTTGTCAATATGCTGAGAGAATAATAAATACTGGAAATACATACTTGCCACTGAAAAGTTGTTGAGTGGATATGGCAGATCCACATCCTGGGGCTTCTCCTTATAGCCTATGAAAGAGCCATCTGTCTTTAGCAGGAAATATCTTGGCCGCCAGTTCTTTATATATTCTCCTAAAGGAGAAAAAAAAAAAATGTTCATTAGTACTGTAGAAAAAGCCTTTGATAATAAAAAGCATAACATATAATATTATCGGTGCCTAACATTAATTATACCAAAAACTTTCTAGACAGTTTCAATTTACAGAGGAAACCTTAACTCTCTCCGAAAGAAGAGAAAATGGAATTGCAGTGGTAAACCTGGGCTATACAATGATGCCTCTGCAATAAGAAGCTAGAAACACTGTACAGTAATATTCTATAACTCTAAATTTTATCACATGGTACTCTTCAAAATCCTACATCTTTACACCTATAAACAGTTCAAAATTTGCTGCAGGCAAAAATAAGCACTACAGCTTGAAATCTAAATTACTAAAAGGTAGAACATTCATCTTGCTGAGCTAAAGCAAAACCCATTAATTTCCTCAAAACATATACTAAGCAAATACAAGAAGATTGGGCGTAATGGGAGAACCTACACAAAATATACTTAACAAATATATCTGAAAGCAAAAGGAATAAAAAAGAAAAAGCAGGAGGCAGTTACTTTTTAAGATGTAAATCCACCAATAAACCCACCACTTCCACCTTCCCCCTACCCCAGTCCAAGTAAAAGATTCTGCTAGCTATGAGCTATTCAGGACCAGACACACACCGAATAGGACCACAAAGACATGATAGCTTAATTAATGCCATTTATTTGCTATTAAAGGGTGAAAACCTTCTTTAATAGAATTATACAATGCTACACCAAAATCTCACCAACATTTTTAAAATGCAATTACTCAGTTAAATACAGGTGAGTTTAGATCTGCCCAACTTTCCCTTCGATTTCTATCGACTCTGCAAAGTAATAATATATGTACAAGTACTTACTAAGACTCTAAGTAACTGTTTCATCATTATACAAGTGAACATTTTAAGACAGAAAGTGTATGTAACAAAGGAGAATTACCAGCTGTGCCTAGAACTTCTCACCATTTGCTAAAGGCTCAGAACTGACCAGTCCAGAGGCTGCACTGCTCTAGGGCTAAGCCCAGCCCTTCAGTGCCATTTATCACCTCAGCACTCTGCTAACTGTACAATAGCTACATAGGATTTAGACAATTCAAAGTTCAGAAAGAAGTCTGCATCCATCTGACATGGAGATTACTCCATTAAAGTTTAATCTAAAAATTCACTCGTTGCATTTTCACCTTTCCATTAGAGCAATCGACTAATTGTCACTGAAGTTCAAAATGGGAATTGTTAACGTGGCCTTGCTGAACTTGATCACAACTTTTAAGGATTTTGACGAGGCCTGTGGCTTAAATCAAACTGCAGCCACTAACATTTCCGATTTTCAACATGTACTTAAGCAGAGAAGCAGGGTAGAGAGTAGGAGATGGATAAGAGGAAAGAGTGAGAGAAATGAACACCAGGCTACTCATGCTGAGGTGTGCTTCCTGGCCCTCAGTAGCAGCCCCAGTTCTAGATAGCAAGGTATCTGTTTGGTTTTGTTATCTAGACATTTTCATATAAGTAGAAAATAAATTGGAAAAGTCAAAGTGTTACTTAATTTGACCATAAAATTAATAGAGTAGATATAGCACTAGTTACATTTGTATTGACTGAAAGTTTTCTGTCTCTGATCTCTGGTGCTAGTTCAGCTGGGAACATCTGTACTGACATTGCCAGCCAGAAGCGAGTTCTCAAAGGGAAATCCCAGCTAACATAAAAGCAAATAATGAAAATAAACATTTTAAAATACCATAAAATAATAATAAAAATAATCACTACAAACAAAACAAACAAACAAAAACCACAGGTATTATATGTTTGTAAGTTGGAGAAGAAATACAAGTGCAGTGTGGGAAAACAAATTTGTAACTTTAATACCAACAACAGTGAAAAACTATATCATCATTACATGAAAAGGTAAAGATATTTCTTGAACTAAGTTTGCTGAATAAATTAAAATGAAGTAATAATAGGCCTAAGTAAAGGTGCAACTCACATTTTAAGAACATTTAAAATATGTCCTGTGACAAATTTGCTGATATCTGCACGGACTCAAAAGTTGAAGCCAAAACAAAACCTTATATATCAGATCATCCAATATCAGTTTTTAAAGTATTAACATCCTAGTTGCTTTCTTAAAGTTAAACCGGCCATAATCTTCCATACAATTCTAATAAAACATATTTTACTTAGTCGTAACAGTGAATGACAGTTACAAGAGAAAGTGCTTGTTACCAGGTTTAAAAATCTATCAAGATCTTAGCCTTATGTAGAAGGTGCATTAACCGGAAGGCAGGCACCTAAAACTACTGAAGAAGACTTCAAGAACAGCATGAAGAGAGAAGACCAACATGCCTAAAACAGGTCAGCCATCCAGCAGTTCAGGTTTCAAAGAGAGTCCTCCTTTCTGTATGGAATAGACTGGACAGGGAGATAAGCAGACTCTGCCCTAGGAGTAAGAGCTGATAGGGCGAGTACACCCATTAGTCACTTTGGGAAAGAATAGAAGCCATCGCTTACTTACATACACCCTCTCCAGAACCAAACCTGTAGAAAAGGAGTCAGTTCTAGCAGTGCGCTTAGAGACCCAGCACACATTTCCCTCATCACTTACTCCTTCTTCTCCTCTTAGGACAACACTTTTGACTGTATTTGGCTTCGACTAGGTACTCAGAGTCTCTTAATCATAAAAACGAACAGATTTTTGATCATCTACTGAGTTACGCAGCTGATGTTCTGCTTAGAGAAATATCATTACAGTATGACTAGCACTTCCAAGCTCCTCTGAGGAGGGCTAGCAACTTTGGACAAAAGCTAATCACCAGAAGACATAAATATTGAATGACGTTTAAGTACCAGTTTATCCACGAGCACAGATGTACCTCTGTCTTCGCCCTGCAAACTATAGCCAGACACAAGACATGTAATTTAAAAGCAATTGCAAAACACTATGGCTTCATAAGCATCCATATATTTCTTTCATAGACATATTTCTTTCATACACATATTTCCCCTAACTGGTTCCTCAACATGAATCACGGTCAGACTGCTCTTTCAAGATGTTCGTACAAACACACACACAAAATAAAAATCCTAGTTTTGTCTTGAAATGACCAATATTCCAAGCCCTCGTCAAGCCCTATACATGAATATTTATTATCTGTCCTCTATTTATTTTGTAATTTAATTAACAAATGGGTGAACACTTCTGAAGACTAAAGTAAACAGTGGTATCAGTGAACAGGTCACTTAGCGGCTCAAGTGGTTTAATGGCTCTCAAGATGCACTCTCGGTGTTCTCTTAAAACCGCGTTCCTTCTGCATTATCTTCTTAAAGACAGAAAAATATTTTAGTCCATAGTTCTTAATAGACATGTGCTTCCCGAACTGCTTTGAAAGAGAAATCCTCCATACAAAAATACTAAAAGATAGTAGAGTATTTGAAAAGAAAAAACACTTCCATGTCTTCTAACTTACCAGCCTCATATTAAAAGAAAAAATAAAAAAGTATATTTTACAGTGTGAGCACTATTACATTACTTTAAAGATATTTGGAGTGTATGTTTATCAAATACTTCAACACAAGCAAATGACAGGAAATTTACATCTGAAATTGATTAATTCAAGTGAAAAGAAATTCCATGAGAAAGTAGAAGTCCAGGCACGCTAACCAAACCACAAGATAACCTGACAATGTAATGAAATGGAGCTGCGGTACTTAAAAAAGCAGTGGATCTGCCATAGAAAATTAATCAGTTTGTACCCTGCTTCCTGCTGAGTTAATGTAAGCTAAATTATTATTTTGCTCAAATTTACACTCTTCTAGGCTGAAAAACATGTTCTTTTAGGACCTGTTTATTAGACAGTAAAAGGAGGTCTCTAATTTCAACAACTGCAGCAAAGAAAGCCAAGTAATTCCTACATTATTTTAATTCTAGTCAAAATTTTTAAAGGTCCTTGAGAAAAGGGGCACTAGAATATATATCTTACAGATACATATAGACAATACATACATGCACACACAAAATACAAATTTAGAATCAGTTTTAGGTTGTTGGAGTCTGATTTTTTAATAACTGCTGAGAGAATACACCCAAAAGACGAAATAAGACAGCAGCACTTTCTGGAAGCACATGAAAACGCAATCTGATCTTCATGTTAAATGCACCCTCATAACATGCAACTCTTTAATTAATACTGTATGCAATAATACACTAGCTAACAACAGTAAAAAAGAATGCTTAATGAAGGTTTGTTTAAAACACAACCCTCACGGCTGGATCTGTATTTGCCTCTGTACTGCAACCTTAATGATTTTTCTTTTTTGCCTTTGACAGATAGTAACAAGAATCCTGCCTTCAGGATATTTCAAATATGTTTATCCTAGTGATGCAACATTTGTAGTTATGATACTGCTGAGGCGCTTCACAAAGAACAGCTTTCTAAGAAACCATATGAGTAGTAAATAAATCCATGTTAAGACAAATGTATCACTTAATGTTCATAATTTTTTTAATTCACCTCAGAGCTCAAACTCTCTCTTCAAACATGTACTTCATCTCAAATTCGATGGTTGCTATTGTTAGTCTCACCACTTATAATCCTTAAGCATACGGAAATTTAGCAATTCTTGAAAAATTATTCAGTAATTTAAAATTAATCTTATTATTAAAAAGATATTTTAAAATATCTTCTGCAAAACATCTAAATTTTTCAATATGTAAATGGTTTTAGAGGTGTGAAGGAAATGTCTTTAATATACAGTGCTGATAAGCAACAGAAACCTGAGTTCAAAAACTTGCTTCCTTAAAAGAAGCAACAGCTGCCACACAGGCATAAGTGAGATTTAGGGGAAAAAAAAAAAAAAAAAAAAAGAAAGAAAAAAAACCCCACCACACCACCACAAACCTCCGAGCAGAGAACACCAAAAATCTGCCTCTCGTCTGTGTCATCAATTTCATCAGTTTACTAATATGGATTTAATATAAAAAAATACACAAATGTTGTTCTCTCTTCTTTTTCTTTCTTTTTTTTTTAAGGCACTTTTTTCTAAATCAAACTCCTGTTCCCCTACACTAGCATTTAATAAACAGGTGAAAAAACTAAATTTATCTAAAAGCATTAAACAAAATACATAAAAGTAAATAAAACAACTTCACTGTACGCAATTTTTCTTTAAAAGAAACAACTGTAATTAATGTCAGGTCGAGTGAAATATCAGCAATAATGCCACTGGTTTGGAGATTGAATTTACTTACCTTGGCCCTCTGAGGGCAGTGTTACCTAACACACGATTAGAAGCATCAGCAGACTATTTGATTAAGTCAGTAGACACTAGTAAATGTAAAGCGCTTCTGTTAAATATTAACTTACTTCTGATTTCATTATACCAAATCTGTAATACAGTTCAAAGCTACTGCAAAAAATAAATGTTTAAAAAACTAAAAAGTATAGCTGGCCACATGATTTGATACAGGTCCTTCAATCTAAGGTAAATGTGTAATTATACAATATGCAAAAGACTTGACAAAATCTTACTGCATACCAAAAAATTAAATAAAACTGTGATTTTTTTCCTAACATGTTTTAGCATTTTAAAAGCTATTTTCATTATATACCCCCTTCCAAATATTTGCTGGCAGTTTAAAGAAAAGCAGAATTTTGAACAAATGCTTTTTGATTCTGTCTTTTATACTGAGACAGTGATTATTTATTTACGCTAACTGTTTTCCCCACAGTCCCCAGTAATGCTAAATGACATTTTGAGCACATCTGTACTTACATTTGACAAATTAATTTTTTCAGTCACAACTGGTAAATAGGAAACATTTCATGCCATGTGTGGGCACCAGCTTATACCACAGCTAAGTTCCATTGAGTTCCCTGCAAACTGAGGAATGAAGGTGAGAAAGTTCAAGTGTCCTTCCCTGTCCGTTACATCCCAACAATCTGGTGCAGATACAAGGACTGGTCAATTTCTCTTCAGCTGTTCACAGCTGTGTGGCCAGACACCAGTGAAGACCACACAGATGTTAAGACTTTGCAGAAGGCAGCAAGCAGCCTTGGGAACAAGCTCTAGAACTTCCTCAGCTGAGCAAGGGGAGAGGAAAGCGGGGACAACCCTCTCCTCCAAGCCAGCCAAGAGGTACTGAAGAGCAGGCAAAGGAGAGCAACTTTTGTCCTGAAGCAGGATTAGGCAACGATCAAGGTCCCCCACTAGTAAAACAGAGTAATTCCAAGTGGAGAGGTGGAGTCACCAGGTGTGTGAAGCCAGAGAGGGCTCAGCACGCACCTCTGCAGCTAACGCCACGAGGAGGACCCAGCTTCTCCACGGGCAGTTCTCCCCTGCTCTTACCATGGGGTTTTCTCCCCTCCAGGCTCAGAGTGCAACCCACAGTCGTGTTCCAGCCAGAAGCTCTTTGGGGTTCACATCATCACCCAACCTGGGTTTTTCATTGCAACTACTGGAGTGACTCAGTGTCCTCTCTTGTGTAAACGCAACAGCACTTCAGCTCCTGCTGTTTATTCAACTCTTTCCTGCTGCAATAATAATCTTTTCTCTAAAATATCTAAAAATCTAGAGGGAAATATTCAATAACAGAGAGACATAGCGCTATTCAAACGCCAAT
The DNA here is from genome assembly GCA_013399365.1 of Pampusana beccarii. Taxonomy (NCBI): domain Eukaryota; kingdom Metazoa; phylum Chordata; class Aves; order Columbiformes; family Columbidae; genus Pampusana; species Pampusana beccarii. The sequence goes on along the minus strand of VWYH01002526.1, from coordinate 36,521 downwards.
GAAGATTTCAAACTGGACATCTACAATACCCACACAAAATTGCTGGTGTGTTTTGGCATCTCATGGAAAACAAATGTGCACAGCACATAATCAGTTTTCATATGCACAAAATTTTGTCTTTTTAAAAAATTGTACCAGAAATACTGAGTTAGCTGACATCCTGGCAAATTGAGAATTGACCTTTTCCATGTCCATTTCTAGCCAACAAGAAGAAAAACTTGCCAGTTTCAACATCACCCTCACTTCTCCTCCACTCTTGAAGGATAAGAATTAGAACAATAAATAAATTCAATAGAAGTTGATATTAACACATGCTGTCTGGAAAAACAGAGACCTGTATTGCATCAGCATTCCTGAACAACAAAGAAGATCAATATTTTCTAAATATTCCTGTTATTCACAAATAGAAAGCCACGGTCTATATCCTGGAAACATTTAGGGACACTGCTCACATTTTAAAACTTTCTCTCTTGCATAAGGCTTTAGGCTCGAAGTCCCAAATGCTACACTATTTTTCTGCTTCTCAAAGCAGTTCTGTAGTTTTTAATAGTATGGAGATGTATTTGTGGTAAATGCAAAAAAACACATTTAGAATATCACCTCACATAATTTTTTTAATAGCAAAAAACCTTCGTGTTCTCAGTACTTTTAAATATTTATATTTTTATAAGACTATCAGCATCAAGTGGTACTTTGTATAACAGAAAAAATATGACCTGCTTCTTGTCTTATCAAGTACTAGCAGACCAAAGGATTTTTTTTCAGATTTTGAAAATATTTTAAGAGTAGTACAATCATACAAACATTCATATGTAGATTATACTGAGTAAGACAGTCAGCTACAGCAGTAACGGTTTAAATTAATGTACAAATGTACATGGTAAATCAGATTATTAAATTGTAAATGCATCCAGAAAATGTGACTTAAACATCTTCTTAATATTCTCCCCTTACAACTTACTGTAAAACAGCCAACTCTAGTTTACACAAGAAATCTCAAACTCTCCATCGTTTGCGAAAGAGTATGATAAGTTTGACAATAGCATTATCATTCAGCTGAGTTTCTTTGACAGATTAATGTGTTGTCAAAAATTATGTGACTTTCTCCTCTTAAAACTGGTATATTTGCTAGCATGTTTTCGCAAACTGTCTCATTTTTTAAATGGGCACATTGCAATAATTTTAAAATAGCTCCTCTGACCTTTGTCCTTGTTGCTAGGTGTACTCCTAGCCCCAGACCTCGCCAAGTGCCAAAAAGCTAACACCGACATATCGTTCACCTGCATTTCTTACTCAAGCACATAGCTGAAGTCAACCTTTTTGCTTCACCATTTAGCCCACATCATTTGCAAACAATCTGTCTGAGACATGCAGAAGCATTCCTCAAACTGCCTGAGTTGCAAGAATAGTTCCGTCACCTCTGTACACATCAGGAGAACTCTTTGGTTGCACGAAATGCTTCACGGTAAGTACCAATGCAGCACTACCCAGAGTAACTTGGATGCCACGCCACCAGTGACAGAACACAGAAAACAGCACAATTCTGCACAGGAAAACAGACAGCCCAACTAACAGACAAAAAGCAATTCTCCATGTTCAGCGCTGTTGACCTCTGTCCGTCCGGGCTCAGATGCAGAAATTGGTACTTGGGTAGCAGGCAGCCACACCTGAATTTTCAGTTAAAATTAAGTTGACATAATCCAAAACTGACACCTTCCATCCAGCCATGGTGATGATAAAAGGGGACACCGAATGCTCCCATCAGTAGTTATTCTTATCAACAACCTGCAGTCCTGCTGCTTATTAGAACTAAGATGGAAGACACAAGAAAAGGCGTTCCTTCACTTTTGGTGAGGAGTAGGTGGGGCGGGTGAATAGGTTCATTCAGATAATATTTAAGTCACGCTAGGACTGGCCAGAAAAGTCTGATATTTACTGATAACTTAAACACATATCTGTAACCTCAAACATTGTTTCATTTTCTATTTTCCAGTTCAATACCGACATTAGAATGTTGAATTTGCACACGATATTTAAGAGGAGAATTCATTATTTTAAATTTTCCATTTTTCTCTTTAAAGTAAAATCACCTGGATAAGACGATGATTCTGTTTAGCCTTCTTGGGCTAACCTAATTTCCCTCCATGCTTGTATAATTTTTCACATTATCCTTGAACTCACTGGCAGCAGAAATCATCGAACAAAAAATAAGATCCATTTTAGTGAAAGAAAGAAAGAAAACTGTATTCCTATGGAGCGATCCAAATTTATTTTATGTGTAACTGTCAAACATGAAAATGTAAGTTATGCCTGACCAGCTCCTTGCCTTTCCAGAAAGAACTGAAAATAAGACCAAATCAAAGAGAAAATTAGTTGCTAATCACATTCTAACCCCTAGCATTTACTTGTCTACTATATATTGCTAGACAATCACCGATTGGCACTTTCTGCGTAAGAAAAGCTCAGGATGCAATAGTAGGGGTATGTAACGTATCAGCCTTAAGGTAGCCAGACAAAGCTATGGAAGAATTTGTACAGCACCTGTCCACCAAATGTCTGAGACTGAAATAACTGCATTACTCTTTCTACTTCCACAAGTACCAAATTTATCAAGTTGTTGGTTGTTTTTTAAAACCCACCACATGGAGAAATCAAAAGTTTTCTTCCCTACGAGAAAAGGCTCTTTTTAGGAATAAACAAGGGAGGGAGGGGAGATATTAAACTCCTGAACTAATTAACAGAAGTAAAGGAGGCAGTGGGGGACAATGATAATTAATATGTACCCTCCTCCTAACCAAATCTCCACATACATTCATTCTGTATATGCACACACAACAGCAGCATCATAAACCGTCTCAAGTTCTTGCCATTATTCAGTTCGACATCTGCACATGTTTATGCGTCTCTCCAAACAACCTCTTGAACACCCTGCTGGAGCTGTCATTTTTTTCTTCTCCCTATCTGGCAGATGGCAAGTCAACAATCGGCATCAACAGCAGCCGAATATCTCCCCCCTCCATCCGACCCCCCTAAACAGACACAATAATAACTTCTTTGTGCTTCCCCACAATGCAGCTGCTTAAACCATTTCGCTACAAGGCTGCTTTGCCTTAATAAAAAAAAAAAAAGAAAAAAAAATCCCTTCTGTCAAGTCTAAAAAGCAGCATAATGTTAAGCAAGCTAAAGCCACAGCACAGCTGCAAACGGGCAGACACATTGACAGCTCCTCCCTTAACAAAGCCCTGTGAATTGAAGGGGGTTCATCTGAGGCTCACACAGTAATTAGTATAAAAAAGTCCGACAGCCTCTATTATGCTAGGAAAAAAAAAACTGGACAGAACTGGGCTGCTGTTTTGCGTCAAGAGTTCTGCTGCAGAGTAGATAAATCATGTTGGGTTTTTTTCCTCTCTTTTTAAAGACAGTAATAAGGAGGATGAGAGAAGCTAATTTGAAAACTTGGACACAGTAATTGTACCATATGGTGAGCATTTATCCCTTCTGAAATACACGCTAACAGTCACTTACATGCACAGTGCTTTGTTTTACAGTTGTTATTCTCTCTACCATATTCATAAAATGGATCTGAATATCCGATACTCCAGAGAAGTTGTGTGTAATTAGCAGCGAAACTGCCTGAGCTTAATATATTGGCCTACCATAGCAATCTAGTTAATTGCAGAAAATCCCATGCCCCCAAATTTAAACAGTGTCCACTTCAAGGATTTTTTATTTCTCTCAAACTGGCTAAACATCACACATAATAAAGTTCAGACAAGTAATTTATTGACACTAATACTCCTTGATGCTGTTGGCTCTGAAACACATGAGCGGGAGGTTATTTTCCTTTTCATCTATGCAGTATAGAGGAACTAATTCAAGAACCATATAACAGGAGCCACAAAATATTTCAGTTCCGTCGTACTTGGGAAAGAAAATGCTCCATAAACTTAAAGGTGAAACTGAACTTCAGCTCGGGGCACGGGAGGGAGACAAAGACTTCAAATCCACTCCCCCACCTCCACCCTTGTTTTCTTCCTGGATTGTATTTTCCAGTACTTTTATTAGCAATCCAAACGCTTCATTGATAAGGACCTTCAAAATTTGGAAAATACACCATCCAACCCTCGGGATCTGCTTGCTCGTTACCACATACTTCCAGCTTTTCACCCTGTTCATGCCACCAAATCGTCCTGGAATCACAGAAGATAAGGAACCAGCTGAGTGAAGCTGAGAAAATGTGGGCGTCTTTAAATAAAGGAAACACTGTAATTAAATGGCAAAATTCATAAATCTTAGAAGTATTGCTTACAGAAAATAAGATGTAGTCAACCTTCAAGCAAGGCAAATAAACTGAAAAATTAACCAGACATAAAATGATGTCTGCAACTGGGGATAACAGCATTTGCAAAGAACCAGAATGATTTCTTTATATCACACTCTTTACCTCAGAAGACAACAGAAATCTTCAGGTAACAGGCAAATATTTTCAGTGTCTCTGGATCAAAAAGGAGGTATCAGAGAAGAGCACTGAGTACTAAGGAGTCCCAGAACTAGGCAGAAAACCTGCACAATTACTAAGAAATTGTTATGTGAAAACTACTGCCAAAATCCAGCTACCCTTCAGTGATGACAAACTGAAGAATTATAAATGGAACCTGAAAAATTCAAGTCAATTGGCTGGATAGTAATCAAAGAAAACTGTATATAATTCTGGTTTTAATAATAAATAATGCAAACTGACATAAAAGAAACAAGGCCACACTGTCTCTGAGTAGAAAAATCATGCCCATCATACATATTGGTCTTAACTTTAAGCACATTAAGAAAATAAAATTGATAAAGACTGACAATTTATTTCAACTTTTAAAAGCTTTTGATAAGTTTGAAGAAACAGTGGTGTGGAAGAAAAAAGCTGTGTGGTAGAACAGAACAGAAGTAGGAGACTTCATAAAAGGAAGAGAGCAAAATAGGATTACATAGTCAAATTTCAATCCATGATATTCTACAGTTCCCTGTTAAGAACATTTTTAGTTGATATATACAACAATGATCTGGGATCAGCACTGCATGTACTGCAAGGTAGTAAAACTATACAAGTATATTTTGAATGTGAAGAATTTCAGAGTGGCAAAGCTATGCTAGCGAGCTGAGAAACACCAGATGAAATACAACGAAGAATTACTCAAATTAATAAACACTTACAGGAATAACCTGAAATACCCACACACCGTGTTTAGTTTTAAATTAACCACTAAAGAGCAATTAATGTAACCTTTGCCTAAGCATGCAGTACTAAGAAGAAAGAAAATAAAATATTTTCACTTGTAAAGGTACAAAATTTTAGGAACACTGAAAATATTATTATTCCATGATAAACAAATAAATTAAAGATTTGCTAACTCTATTTTTAAAAATGACAAGAGAACAGAAAGGCTTCAGAGACAAAACACACACAAAATCAACTGGAGTTAAGAGAAAAGCAGAATGAGGAGAAAAAGACTGGATTAGGCTTTGGTTTCAAAGGAAGAACTATGACAAAAGGATTTAACGTCACAAATGGCCAACAGTAGAGTATCAGTCATCTCACAGAACACATTTTCAGAAGATTTCAGGAACAAATCTTCAAACATTCAGTACCTACAGCTCTAGCTGGATTCTGTCACATCACCATGTAACTAGCAGTTTGCACCACGGCAATGCCAGCCCCTCTCTCACCAATCCAGCATCCGACAGCTACCAGCACCTTCAGAAAAAGCCAGCCTCTCCTTGAACTCTGTGAGACACCTCCGAACTCCTGTGAGCACTTTTTCTTAAAATATGAAAATCTCACATTCAGGAAATTGGAGTAAACATTCAACATATGCAGGTTCTTCCTTTAGCTGCTATGCATTTTAGTCCTAGCACAGATTTGGGAGTACTGATGGTGAATTAAAGTCCCCGTCCTTGGCCACTTCGGTTCACCTTAAATATAACCTACTACCAGCACAGAGAGTTTGGGAAGGTGAGGAACTGGTGCAGTCCATCCCATGTCCCGCTCCACCGCCTCAGCATGGGCACCCACACAGCTGAGACAGGTCTACAACATGATCGAACTGAAATCACACCCCAAGAAAATGGGTTTTGACCAGATCAAAATAATTGCAGCTCACTGGATGGCTACTATCAGCACAAAGGAGAGGTGGGAGGGGGAGAATAATTGGCTGGAGGCAAGAAAGATGCAAGGGAGAAGGGGCAACAACATGAATTTATGCAAGATTAACTATGGATTAATCGGACTGCTGGTCTACCATGTGATTGCAATTCTTGTTTTCCAGGTAAGCTAGAAAATCAGATTCAAGTGATTCAAATTTCTAAGATCAACTGCATCTCTAAGCAACAATGCCACAATAGTTCTGATGCAATATTAAACCAAGGATTTCCGTAATACAATTTCACATTCTATACATATTCTGATGTACGTGTCAGAAGGTATTCTGATGTTTTCTCTACACCACAGAAATTATGGATAAAAATATGTAAACTACAAGGAATATGTACAAATCTCTGTACTCTGGGAGATAATTGAAAAATCACTTAAAATTCACAATTTGAAAAAGCCAGAAAGCTAGAAATACAATACTTTGACATGTATTTGTGAAGTAGTTATTACAATTTAATAATATTAACAAAATCCTAGCAACACAGAGATCTCAACATAATTTAATATTTTGAGTTAGCCATGCAAATCTTGCCATACTAGAAACAGTGCCAAGAATGTAAGAGCAATTTGGTCAGTATTTTCTTAAATTTGCAGACTAAAACTAAGAGAAGCTGACTAAAAACAACTGAAGTTTTTCACCTCAGGATTCTACATATTTCTAAAATATTTCACTGCCTTAAAATGAATAAAACTGCTTGTAACACTCACATATGAATCATAACACAGTTCAATTTTGACATACATATTTTACAGTATTTTATCCTGTATGATTTTGTTATATTACAATTGAATAAATATTCAGGCAAGTGAGGTGTTAAAAAGTCTTTTGCTTCAAGTTTTTCCAGTCCTCTGAATTAAAAGAAATCTTGACTGATACACAAAAATGCTGAATACTCCACCCTGCAATTTTACTAGCACAATTTTTTTCCTCATTTTCAGTCACTTTAGAAACTATTAAAACAGAGCTGTAAATTATGAACTCTAAAATTCCAGCCACAAGATGGAACTGAAAGATGACTGACCTGGGTAAGACATATAAAATTTATCTATCCAGTCTCAGGATGACATTTGTTACTGTTTTTCCTCTAACAGACACGCATTTCATGGTTTCTGCACTATGAGCATACATTCTTTTCCTAATCTGAATTACTGAAAAGCTTTTAATGACTTAGCCTCCAAAAGAGTTTTGCTGCAAAAGGAAGTCTAATAACTTATAGGATGACTTTAAATAGATCTCAGCAAATTCTCCAGTTATTTTATGCAACGCAGAAGTCAAATTTCATACAAAAGAAAACACGATCATAATAACTCCTATCATAATTAACTGGCAACAAATATTTAACATTTGTGACACCAAAATAATAGGGACCAATAAGGAACTGTAATTTTCAAAAATATATCTGCATTACTATTGTATTAACTAAACAAATTTGATATGGTTTTAGTGGATGTTTTTGTTCTCTAGAAGGTAAACACCACAATTTGCTAATTAATAAAAACAAAATGGAAACTGACTTACAACACTGACTTCAAAATCCTTGTGAAAGTCTGTACTGGTGGTGTCACAAATGCTGTCACATCTGAGTGGGTATTGTCTGTAGAAGGTTCAGAAATGTCCATTTTAATCAAAACATTTATTGGTGGTAGTTGTGTAATTTGTTTTTATTTTCATGAACTACAGAATTCCTTAAGAATCATGGTTGCAACACCCTTTAAAAATGATAAATTAGGTAAAATCTAAATAGCTGAAATATAAATATCTGATCTATAATAGCTATAGAAACCCATGTAAGAGTGAGGAGAAATCCATACTTCATGCTTCTATCAGCCTTTAATAACAATGTTTGTATAACAATGATGTAACACTCACCTTTTCTAATTTCCTTAAAATGAACTACAAATTATTTCCTCGGAGTACTAAAATGCCAGTGGTGAAGTACTACAAAGACAGAAAACACAATTTCTCCAAGCTTGTAGTTATTTTTAAATTAAACCCTTTAGCTTCATGATACTTCAAAGCCATGTTTTATCTTCCATTTCCCCCTGCCACAAAACACTAACTACTAAACAATTATTTTTCTTATGTCAAGAAATTCTCACATCACTGGTCCAAATCCCAGAGACAGAGACTTAAAAGAGATGGGGACACTTCTTCACTTAAATGCAAGTTTTAAGTTTCTGGAAAAAAATCTTTCCCTGTGCAATTTGGGAGCATGGCACCATGAAAAGGACCATCTTGTACTATGGGAAGGGATTTGAGCTATGTAGGTGCCTGAAGAACTCTTAAACATTCACCTTCTTCTTTAGAGCATTTATAGCATAACTATCTATATACTTAAGTTTCCTTTCATGCAAGTCATCTACATTCTATAATCATTTCTCTATGTCCCCAGTAAAGATAACCAAACAAAGAAGCCTTTCCAAGAAAGACTTACAGTGAGAAAAATAAATTCAGGTACAGAACTTCTTAAAACATACTTTAAAATTTCCTATCTGTGACTTGAGAATTGGAACAAACAACAACAGAATAAAGCTATTTATTTCAAATTCCAAAGAGGCGGAGGGGGGGTGGAATCTCATGCCAGAATGAGGTATGAGGACATATGGGCAGTCTATCACCTGACTACCAAACAGCAGTCCTAAAGCTGACACATGTTTGTTAATCCCAAGAGGTAAAACGCTGCTTTGTCTTCCGGGGGTCGTGCTGCAGATGAGTGCCTGTTATGATGCGGATGCATTTTTCCATGCTGACATTCCCAGGGGAATCTGAGTTCCCCATCAGGGAAAAGCAACAAAAATTTTTTGTCTCCTCTAAGATTCCTCCGTATTTTTGTTTACCAATTGTGCGCATAAGAATAGCAAGTATCAGCAGCACAGCTGAAACAGCTTTAACAAAAGCTTTTCTTTTGGGTGTCTACAGTTTAATTCAGTTAAATTTTGTACCAAGACTATTTAGATTTCCATGACAGCTTGATCTTGTACCAACAGATCACAGTTTGATAGGCAATGACTGAAATTCAGTGACATGATTATCGGTTACAGACAGCAAGCCCTCTTCAGACAATCTGAGATTATTAAGGAGAGTAATGTTTCCCAGAGATCTGGCCATTCTCTAATGTACTTTTTACATGCCCCCATATGGGGCATAATAAGTTGGGGTTAAGGAATCAATGATCAGTGAGCCAGACAAACACTGTAGCCCTCCAGAAGTTTCTCATTTTCCTGAAATAAGTCTGTTTTCAGCCTCTTCTCGTTCCAACAAAACCTCTCAGAGAATTTCAGGTGCAGTTTTTCATCACACCTCAGCTGACCTAGCTGAGGAGAAACCCTGCATCGTCCTTCCAGTCCTGCAGTCCAGTTGTCTTCCTTGTCCCATCTGTCACTTGTGCAGCCCACCAGTCCAATAGGTTAAAAAAAAATAAATAAAAAAGGGCAGGAGGAGAGAAGAGGGCAGGAATACAACAGTTTCCTGCAAGATCAGATAACTGGCGAGTCTAAATTCACCACAAGGTAGCAAGGAGAATATAGAATAGAATGCTCTGATCATATAATCATTTCGGTTGGAAGAGACCCTCAGGATCATCGAGTCAAACCATAACCTAACTCTAGCACTAAATCATGTCCCTAAGAACCTCGTCTAAACGCCTTTTAAACACCTGCAGGGATGGTGCCTCCACCACTTCCCTGGGCAGCCTGTTCCAATGCCTGACAACCCTTTCTGTGAAGGATTCTTTCCTAATATCCAATCTAAACCTCCCCTGGTGCAACCTGAGGCCATTTCCTCTTGTCCTATCACTTATATCCAATCACTGTATGTTCCAGGCAGGGTCTGTCTGAACCTACCCCTTCATTAGCAGCATGCCATTAGATCTGACTAGGTACAAAAAATAAAACATCCTCAGGATACTGTTTTCCAAACTTATCTCTCCCTGACACACTGGGCATCTGTTTAAAGGATGAGGTTATGCGAGTAACAAGTGGGAGGGCTGTACATGTATCTATTGATTGTACACACACCAAAGCAGACAACATGCAGCTCCATATTCAATAAGAGAGCTCTAACTGTCCATGATATCAAGTGCAAAAGTGCCAAACTGGTGACAACAGCAGTATCCAGCTAAGAAGACTAGGAAACACGCTAGGATCTAGGGTAATTTTATCTTTTAATATTGATACAGTGTTTCTCAAACGATATGTCAGCAGGGACCTCAGCAAAGAGTGACTAGATTTTTACTGTTTCATTTGAGAACACTCTGAGCAAGTCTTGGACAAATTCTCAACAAGTTCACATTTTATTGCTAATCTGAGTGTCTTGTGTGCAAATCTGTAGAGAACATTTTGTGATTTTTATTCTTGATATCATGTATTTTAAGACAAAAAGGACCACCTCCTCATTTCAGTATGACCTCTTCAAGGAAACAGGCCACAAAATTTGTCCCAGTTATGCATATACTTGTAAGAGACTACTTGGTTTTTTTAGTGCTTACCTTCCAAAATGCACTCTGCCTTGTTTTGAGGGTATGTTTCAGATCTTTCTCTTAGTCGCTGTTATCTTAGTGCTGAATACACCTAGATTCAGCGTTAAATCATAGAGTTCCACTAGTCCATATGCTGCTACATTAGAGCTCTTAACGTTTCCCCATTAAGGTTCTTTCTCGTGGCAAGGCAATCCCATACCTCTCAATATCCACACAGGCTCTCAGAATTTCATTTTCTAAAGTCATTCTCTCCAATGCTGAAAACAGTATTATTTTTCTTCTCTACTATTTCTCCCAGATGTAAATATTAATTTTAATATTAAAAGAGAAACTAGAATGGAACTCATAATTCCTATCTCCTTACGCTAATTTGCTTCTCTGTATTCTTACTATGCATCTTGAGAGGCTGCAAGAAACCATCCTCTGTAGAACTTGACCAGGAATTCTCAACAACTACAAGCACTAAAGAACCCAAGCATTTTAATTAACTCAATGGGTTTCAAAATTCTTCAGTTCATGGAGCCCTAGCATCTTCAAGCATAAACATGGAGTCCTAAATACCAGCGAGAACTGCTGTGTCCTACACCCTGGACAAACTGGCTGGTTTTCTTTCAGTAACCTTTTTTAGACTCTTCCAATGTGGTCCACACATCCCCCTGCAAACAGGATGCAAATTACTATTATTATTTTTAACTACTGTTAACAATACTATTTCTCTAACAGAAGATTTCTCCATCTCCCAGGAATCTATCTGAATGCTTCATGAGTAGGTTTAGCACTGGAGTGGAGGAAAGCTGTCCAAGTAAATCTGATTTGCAAAGACCTTACAAACAGGCAAAACACTACTGAAAATACTATAAAACCAGGAAAAATGGCTGCCACAATTCAAAAAGAAAATAAAGTAGTTCTCCCGCCCTCTCCCTCCTCCTCCTGCCCAAAATCCACCTGGATGTCCTAATGGAAAAGTTAGAAAGGTGATTATAGGGAAAAGGTCAGTACTAAGAACGAAAAGCTCACCCAAATAAGGAGGAAAAGGAAAGACCATAAAACACATCAGAGCAATGCAAAATCAAAATTAAAGACCTAGAAAATAATTTGAAGAGCTTCTTGCAAATGATGTTCGACATCAAAACCAGGAAGCCAGACAAGAAATCAGTGGGACTGCTTGATAACGAAAGCACAGAAAGGGAACTCAAGGATAATAAGGCCACAGCAGAGAAACCTTACAAATCGTTCATCCTGGTCTTTATTGCTAAACACACTGGAAAGACACCCAAAACCAGACCATTCCCTGTAGCAGACAAGTGAAAGCTAGATGATTTAATGTAAACTTTTACTGACATCTAATAATTCATATGTTACCAAGACTTGATGACTGTCAGTCACGAGTGCTGAAAGAACCCAAAGGTGAAAGCACAGAGGTGCTTGCCAAGGAGTAGAACTCATCACTCCAAATGGCCACACACCCCAAAGACTGACGGATTGCCAACACAGTTTTAAACAAAAAGAGACTCTAGAAAGGATCTCAGAACCTACCTGAGAGTCTGACACCTGCTTCTGGCAAGTCACTAGAGTCTATAATAAGTAAGATCACAGAGCACATGAGAAGACAACAAACACGAGGGGAAAAGGCATACAAGATGCATAACATGTTTGTCAAGGTTCCTCCTCAAATACAATTAAAGAACTTAAGTTGCCACACGGTTGGAGAAGAGGTTCTTATACATTCTGAAAGTTGGGTAAGGAAGAAGAAAAAATATGTAAGGCTTAACTGTCACTTTTCAGCATAAGACAGACAATCAGGAGGTCCCACAGGGATCCATGCTGGGATCTTTTTTATATGATATCTTCATGAATGACCTGGACAGTGGTGTGATCCATTCAATCTAAAAGCTTACAGATGATATTACACTATAGTGTAGAATCTCACAAAACTGAGTGGGCAACGGTGACAAATGAACATCAGGTACAGAAATGTGAGGTAATGTATCTAGGAAAAAAACTTAAACCTAAACTACGCCTCCCAATGTTTATCTTAGAACCACAAATTATAGTTTAGTTGAGTCCTGGATTCATCACTGACAGCTCTACAAAATCATAAGTTCATGCATAGCAGCAGCCAAAAAAAAAACCAAAAAAACAAACTGGCAAAATGCTGGGCATGTCAGAAAGGATACAAGAGAAAGGATGTCATTTTGCTGATACAGAAAATACTGCTGTGCCCACATCTTCATTACCCTGCACAATCTCATCTCCACAGCTCAGGAAGAATGTAGCGGAATTGTGAGAAAATACAGAGAAGGGTAAGCAAAATGATTAAGGGGATGGAGCAACCACCTTTTCCACGAGAGGGTGGAAAGAGCTCTTCAGTTTGGAGAGGAGAAAGCTGAGGTTTATAAAATCATGAAGGCAGTACATAAATGCAGAACTGCTGTTCACCAAATACTACAATACAGTAGTTAGGGTACCAGGTAAAACAAGTCCATGAATGGATACTAGAAGATATATCACACAGGGATATACCATCTAACTCTACTAATACAACAGTCTGGACATTGGGAAAGGCAAAAGAATGCCAAGCTTGTAAGCCCTCCCTAAACAGCATCTCCTCTGCCACTGCTGCAGACAGAATACTGGGCTAGATGGGCCACTGCTACAACTCAGATGGCTTTTTCATATGTTACGATTACTTGAAAAAAGTTTTCCAGTGTGTAAGTCAACTGCCTTCCAATAATTTAAAATCACAATTTCTTCTCGTCTCTGTTGTACACATGAAGAATAGACTATATTAGCACTTCTCTTTTCTTACGTAGCCTCAGTAATTGCAATTTTTCAACCTATACTTATAGGTCACATTCCCTAAATCACTGATCACTCTCATTGCTGGTCTCTGTTTACAGTCTTCATAATCTGGAACTGCAGCATCCAGAAATGAATGTAGTTATCCAGCTAAGACCTTAGGTGCTCACTGGAGCAGAAAGATGCACCATACATGCATGTATGTTTATGCATGCCTGTGTTTGCCTTCTTCACAACAGTCAGATATAACTAATAACCAGCTTGTGATCCACAGTACCTCCTGGACTTTTTTTGAAGAGCTACTTAGCTAGCTACCCGTTCTCCATCCATTTCTTCATGAAATAGATCACCCTAGAGTGTATGTCAAACTTGTTCCCCCCTGAATAGCTTCCAGTTCCTCATACACCAGGTCTCCACATCACCAATACGACTCTAAATTCTAATCCCATCCTCCAGTACACCTGCAGTCCCTTTCATCTTGGAGACACCTCAAAACATTAATAACCATTCTCTTTTCCATTCCTCACCTCATCAATGAAAGTACTGCCTAGGTAGAAGTCAGGAAAAAGCCTAACAAAATTCTACTCCATATTTACATCCATTTTCACACTGAACCTTTAATAATTGCTCAGCACGGTTTTCTAACAGTTTTTCTCTTAGAAACAAACATCACCTCACAGTTGTTTCATTTAATGTCTGTGTCTCTTGTTTCCTTATGAAAACAGTATTCACAGAATATGAGAAGCCTAACTAAATTCAAGATACGACATGCAAGGTTTCTCTACTATACACTGACTACTACCTTGTAAATAAAAGAAATTTGATTAGTTTGATACAATTTAACCTTGCCAAATCCACAGTGACTCTTCGCATCATTTTATAGATGTTCATAAATAGTCTACTTGTTCTAATATTTTCCCTTAGACTAAACTGATGTTAAGCATTTTGCCATATTAGAAAACAGTTTGTTTGAACATCGAAAACATGACATGCAATCCAGATAATCTTCTCCATGTTATTTATTATATCACAGTCTGTTATCTATAAATTTTGTTATCAATTATTTTGGGGTTTTTTTCTCAAGTACTGAACCTGTCAACCAGAGACAGAGATAAAACTTTTAACTGTAGAATACTAAAAGAATATCAACACACACATCCATCTCCCAGAGTTTTAGATACATCTTCCAGTTTGACTTTGGGTTGTACAAAAATAGGAAGGAAACAAAATAGAAGCCAGTTTAGTCTCAAAAGCAGCAAAGGCTTTACTCAAGGTCTTATTCCTTTGTGTACAACAGGCTACATGACCGATCTTTAACTCTGACATTAACCCAACATAGTAAGAGTGTTTCAGAATAATGGCATAATTAACTCAAAATGCCCACTGCAAATATAAAAGAAAAACACCTTCAAATATTCAACAAATAGCACCTTGCCACGACTATTGTTATCTGCTGCTGCCAATCAGTATTGTTATGGTTGTACAAAGACTCCAGTGCACCAGACTGTCGCTAATTATGTATATTCAAGTGATTAGCGAGCACTTGTTGCCTAGTTCACACCACCCTCCAAACAGCAGCCTTTGAGAGGAGAATAGACTGCAAATTTATTGAGAGAACACTGTTAATCCTTTGGGGAGAATGTAAATGTAAACAGGACTACTCTACATCAAGGTGCTTTGACAACAAAAATCATCTGCATAAACACATGCTCAACAACAAACAGGTGTTCTATTTCACAACTAGCGCCCATTTGATGCTTTCAAGTAAGCATTATGCACAAACTGTTAGAAGTACTTTGAAACCAGCTGCAATTACTATAATTAGCTGTTTTCCTACACTTTGGCTTTTTTTTCTCCACTGTACCTGTTCAGTATTGCAATGGTTGCAATCTGTAAACTCAAGTGAAAGTAAGATTCTAGCCTCCTTTTTAAAGATTAGTATCCTTTCAGTTCAGTATGCACTATAAGTCCATACTTATCAAAGTGCACCAGTTATAATATGATATTTGCATTAAATAATAGTCCTACAAATGTCAGGTCACTCATCTCACACCCATCATGAATAGGTAAACAAGAACAACTGCCAAATAGCACCATAAAAATAGTAAGTCTTCAGTGTTCAGGATTTCCCTTTTTTACAAGATCGTCCCCAGGAACTAACAAGATTTATTTTTAATAACAAGAACTTTACCTCTAGTTTTATCAGACAATGGGTGGTGAAAAGTCTTGCTTGTAGACAGCTACTTGTTTCAAAAATTATTTGTTCAGACTGCACATGCTTCCTTTTGTTACAAAGCACCTCTACATTATTTTTTATTCTTATCAAAATAATGTATTTAAGCATCTTTCTATTCCTGCCTCTCAGCTCAGACTTTCATGGCACCTACACAGCGCCTGGCTTTCAGCAGCTCCAAATGCTCCACACCAGTGATGCATTTCTATAGGTGAGTTGACTGAGAAGAATGAGTAAGTCTAGTGGCCTTTTCTCCAAATTCAAACCCTAATGTGCTAATTTCATAAGCCTGGCAGTGCCACCTGTAGATAGCTAAAATCTGATTCTCCTACCTTATAATTTGCCAGATTTTAACCACTGAACTGAATAATTCTATAGTCAGCACCTGCTGAGAGAAGATATTTTTTCACAAACGAAAAGCTTAACAAGCAAAAACTGGGATTGCCCAGGGAGTAAGAACACAGCTGAGAGGAAGGGCTGAAAACAATAAATACACAATGCTAGAAGAAAGACAGGCTATAGGTGATGGAAAGAAAGAGGCTCTTTCACCTGGAGTGAAACAGGCAGGAAAACCTACCATGCAGCACCTCTCCAAGACTAGGAGTCAGCCCACTGTTGACAAGTTAATTTGACATCCTCTACCAATATCAAAACATACGTGAGGTCCTAATGCTTTTTTCATCTGTAACAGAAGAATTCTATTTTTGCAGATGTCCATACCGAGTGATTCACAGAGGTCTGAAAACTCTTAACAACCACCACTATTTTCTTCCCACCAACTTCTGCTTAGCTGGAAATCATACGAAAGCTTCAATTCTGGGGGGCCAGCCAAGCAAAATACACTGTATTTATAGCAGTTAACCTCTAAGAGACCAAAAGAATGACCAAAAAGACTAATAAAAAGCTGAAATATTACAAGATCTCCCACAGAAATGCAGGGAGAAAATTCCAGGTAAAGCTAATTTTTGAGCTTCTTCCAGACATACCATCCTTTGAGAAGCTCAAACAGAGGATGACAAAACAATAGTTGCTCTCATTTTCTCCATTCCTTCTTACGGCAAAGATGTACAGTGAACCCAGCAGTTTCAATTGTACAAGCAATCCCCACAATGCTGTGGATATTCCTTTTTCTCTGCTGTTTATTTCTTGACAAACAGAAAAATCTGGCAAGTAATAAAAAAAAATATTCTATAGCTACAGCTTGTATATTCAAACATGAAGAAACACCAGATTCAGAGTTACCTCAGGCTTTTGACATATACTAACGGCTGTAAATTAGAGAATGTTGTCTTGTCGTACAGCCACCTTTGTGATTTGTATTCCTAGCTCTTACACTGTAATCCCAAATTAAATTTCACAATACAGTAGCACCCAGCCACTGAAAAAAATGCAAACACTGCATAGCATCAACTCTACCGTTCCTTTGACCTGCAGTAAGGTAATTCAAGGAGCTAGACTTTTCTTTCCGGTACAGGGTATTTTCTTATATCAGTTTAATTCCCTGAGCCAACACTGCTCATGTAGTTGAACACTGCTGCTACACCAAAAGATGTAGCTGAAATGCATAAGCAAAGGTCACAGTTGGCAGCCTCTCTTCCCTCTTCCAAAGAGATACAGACATTAGTTTAGCTAGTCTAAGTGTATCACAACCTCCCTGTCTCAGCACATGAACAGATATGTTATGGTTTAAGCTAACCCTTCTGATTTTGCAGCAAAAGAGATTTAGAGTTTGTAAATTGTTGCAGAATTTCTGATGGGAACAGTAACTTCTACTGTCACCACATGAAGGGGTTGGAAGGGGGTAACAAACAGCTGTGGAATGCTTAAACAGCTCCAAGTAGATCTAGAAATACGGTTCAGTTATTTTATTGTCAAACAAGTCAGCTATATGCTAAAGAGAATATATTATTGTGTGTTTACTAATCATTCATAACATCACTACGCATAAAGTTACATGCAGACACATCCGCTTTCTGTTTGTTTATTTAAGACTCTTTGTGAGACTCAAAGGCAACTAATTAGGAGAAATACTGTATTGAATTCTAACATAAGGAGGAGTTTAGAGCCTGATATCCCATTTACACACACAAGCATGTACTGTTTCTATGTTTCAAGTAAAAGCTATGAGAGGAAGAAAAAGAAGAGTACATAACAGAGATCACTATCAGCATTTGCAAGGAAATAACATTATTTGATAAAAGTATTAAAGCTTTACAAACTAGCAGCATTCCAAAAAATCTATTATATGTGTATGTTTACACTCACTTTATTACAGGGCATATATTCAAGCATTCATATGAGATGAACAGAAAACATTCTAAAGAAATGATTTGGTATTGCAAGTCTTAAGTGAATCAGCCAAATTAAAAGAAAAAATACTAATGAGTCACAGTTTGGAGAGGAG
>VWYH01002526.1:0-18380 GCA_013399365.1 Pampusana beccarii | reverse complement strand
GGAGAGGGAATTTTAACATGGGACCATTTTTAGCTTTATAGCATTACAGTTACTTCTGATTTACTGCGTTTCACTACACTTTTCTCTTAAAAACCTTTCCCGTAAATGCTGCATCCAGATTTTCCAATTTTTGCATGTGTTCTGATGAAAGGTGAGATCTTCCTAAAAACAGAGCTGGGCAGATGAAAAGGACAGAATTTTTGTATGAAGCTAATGTTCTTAGTTAACACACCTAGCAAGCCTCATATCAGACTATTGTTTCAAGACCATATTCTTCCTGTAAACACTATAGAGTGGTTACAAGTGCATTATATCTGAGGAGGTCAGATCTGACTCCTGGGTTTCCTCAGGAAGACCAGGGCACTTTCGGATGGACTGGCTGCTCCTTTCAAAACCTCAGGTAAGCAAGCAGGGCAAAATCTGAAGGAGATGATCAGTCCTTCCTTTCAGGAGTCGAAAGAGTACTTAGCTAGTATCCATCAGGAATGAAAAGGTGATTAGCATGGGCCAAAGCATCACACCTACACAAGTCTTGCATATACTTCTATTATTTTGAAGCCTTCCTGTTATGGAGAACTAACTTGCAATGCCAGAGACATTATGGTATTTATTAACACGCTGAAGAAAGCACAAGCAATCTGACTCTGTTTAATATTCTCCAAATGAGGTAACGTAACCCACGGTTAAGGTTTGAGGAAAGAGGAAAGGAAAAATCTCCTTTCAGAAAGTCTCCCTTTTGTGACAAGGGCTCCATACAGGTTGTGTACATTACTATCTACTGCAAAAAAGGAAACACTCAGGGCTGCTATGAAAGGAGACCTAAAGCAGTTAAGAGATGTAGCTAACGGGAGCAGCTAGGCACCACCCCAGTTCCAGAAACAACTAGTAGTGAACAAATTTAGCAGGAGCAATTAAAAAGGCTGTCAGAAACAACCTCGCATGGACCATGAGTCTTCAAATCAAACCTTCCAGAGCACTAAAGCCCACACAAAAGTGACCACCTAAAGCTGTAACTGCTCACACAGCCCTGGCAACTGGGACCAAGGAACCACCCTGCCCAGGAGGCAGGACCACTCAACCAACAAAACAAATGAAACTAGAGGGAACAGATTCATGGCAGGCTACTTCGGCAAGGCCTCGTGGCTGTAGGAAATTTGGGTCATGACTAGTGCCAGTACGTTTTGGACATCATTACTGATGCTGTTATGATTCTATTATAATGGTTCAGATATCGCAAACTGATCTTTCATTGTCTTTTATTCCTCTCAAGGATTTGCTGGTTACAGACTAGCTAGAAAGCATAATTTAGCACCTTGTTTTTCTAGCTAAGAAATGAAGTTGGGGACACATTAAGTGTTTCTGTAAGGACCCCTCAAACACCTAACAACAGGGTTTTGGCAGCAGAATGGCATCTTTCCTCAAAGACCAAGTGTCTGGAAGGAGTACACTCTCCCTACAAAAACGTGTTTTAAGTTTTGTTCTCTGGTTTCCTCTATAGTCCATTCCTCCTTATCTCCTGGAAAAGAGAAAAAAAAAACCAACAGAGCAACAACAACAAAAACCACAACACAAGCTCACACGGTTACAGAAAATGTACATACTCTGTGAAATCCTTCTTCAACAGACTGGGTAAAAGCACTGAGCCAGTCTGCTGTTTAACAAATAAGCAATGTCTAGTGGCTGGAATGGTTTTTAAGGGGGTGAAACAGCAGTACTTGTACAAATATTTAAAATAAGTACACTTTCAAAAGCAGTTTATTAAACAGGGCCACATTACCACTAAAACACTATATTGCATTTACAGCTAAGGCTGACTAAATGAAATTCGCTTACACCAAAATATCCATGGCAGAGCTCACACACTGTGATCGAGATTAGGGTCCCCCATGCGACCCTAAGCACGGTACAGCAGCTCTTTGCATGTAGCCTTTGTGGCGCTCACTTTCACAACCCAAACACAGTGTAAAGCAGTTGTTCCTCTCGCATCCCATTCCGAGCGGGCAGGGGCAGCGCCCGGCATGAGGTCACTCTGGTGCTGCTGGGAGGAACAGTACCAGGGAGCATCAAACCCGCACATTGTGCCAGGGGATTGGCACATGGGGGCAGGTTGTAAATCTGGCTGGGGACCAGCGAGACTTTAGATCACGATTTCACCCAAGGAGGCAGCTGTAGCAATAAACACAATGTTCGCTTCTGTTCCACGGGATGTTTCAAATGTAAACATTAACTCTATAGCTGAATTCCCAGTTTACATTACACTAAGCACAAAGAAGAAATGCAAATAGCTGACCTCTAGTAAAGCTAATAAATCTCTAAGTGTTGGTTCCCAAATACTTTCAGATAATTCCCTTCCCCTCTTCCACAAAATACCTTCGGAGTGACATCACTACAGTTTTAAACAGCAAACTACATTTATGACCCTGAGAAGTTAAACAGAAGGAGGAAACAATGAATGAGATCATCTGGGGAGAGGAGGGGGGGAATGTTCCTTTTCATAAATTACCGCCACTTTTTTTTAATTTTTACTTTTAAAAAATTTGCATCCTAAAGCTTTTCTCAGTCTCTCCATTATGTAACAGCTCTTTAGGAAACCGCCAGCTACCCTGACAACTGGGATATTTTGCCAGAGTGGCTTTGTCTAAATCCTAAAGCAGGACTTGGCTACGCGCGGCGCCCAGGGGCTGCCTGTGATCCGCATGCCAATGAGGAGCGCTGCCCCTCTCGGCTGACAAGTCAGAGACTTAAAGGTCTATCTGAGGTCAGCAAACTGTCTGGGTTACTTTTGTAAGCCTGCAAGACTGAGAAACGCAGCCAACAACACAGTCCTTTCCTTCAAGTGTCACACTGGGCGTTTCATGTACAATTGTTGTTGCATTTTAGTGAAAGCAGAAAGAAATACAATTATTCGTGTTTTGCTGCTGTTTGCTTCTGAGTCTGACTTTCATTCCCTGCATCACCAAGGAAATTCAACCCTCTAGTGGACAGGTAAGGATGAAGACTAAACTGCTTGTATTTTAAAATCAATCACATAAATATACGCCTCCAAAATTCAATTACCAAGATTAGCAAAAATTATAGTGAAATACAGATGTGTCCAGTTTGGAACTCTAACTCTGGTGCACTAGCTTTATACTATTTGATTCTCCAGCTTTCCTTCGAGTCCCCACTTGAACAAGCCCTATACATCATATACCTAAAACGTCTATTTTTTTTTGTTGCAACATCATGAGAAATAGTGCAGCAGGCTAAAAAGTACTCAAAAATGCTGTTGGCTCAGATTTGTTATAAACACCTTGAAATTCTCCTTTTTTTTGGACACTTCCAACAGATCTTGTAAGATTACAATGGATATATATATAATCCATCAACATCAGCAGTTACGAGGAAGCAGGATCTTCCTTTCCAACGTTTCACATCATTTCTACTTTTGGAGGCAGAGACATAATTATCTGCTAGCTACACAAAATGTTAACTTATTGTCTTTCTTACTATTGCTTTTTATGTAAACAATGAAGTCTTACTTTGTTTTATGAGCTCTACAATGCATGCCAATTTTTTTGTAAATATTTATCTTTAACTATGAGTTGAGACATTTTCTAATCTAAGAAACTGTATTATTTACATTCCCAGTTTTACCACCTTTCCGCTGCAATTGGCAATTTAAGCTTAAGTTCTTTTCATGGGAAATTGCAGTTTAAACACTCTGAATTCTTACACATAAGCATATTTCATTAACCCGAAAAGGAAAAAATATCTTGCTTTCCAGGATGATGAAGACTGAAGACAACTAAATTTTGCATGAAATATTATTCTACTTTCCAATGAATGTTTAGTGACAACTTGTATTACTGCATATTTACCATACAAAATTCCAAGAGATGAGATGAAGAAAAAATTGTAATTTATCTACTGATTTTTAGAAGGGATTTCAATTTACATTACATTTCAAAACATTACATGACATTACATTTCAAAAATTAATGAAAAAGTGCAAAGTTGCTCGTTAACTGGTCAGATAAAACCACAAACTTAAGAGAAAGTTAAAAGAACAGCTTTGCTGAAACCAAGGCTAAATCTCCCACTGAGAAAGGCTGCTAAAATGTTTTTGAACTTACAAAGTATTCCTTGTATAGCTACATTAGGAAAAGAACTTTCAGTGATATATTTTTGGCATATGATCTTGAGGGGGAGGCTGCTTTTTTACTTTCTTTTACGTACAGTAATTCATTCATTCTGAGTATTATTGTGAGCAAGAGGGAGAACCAGTACAGAGTAACAGTTATGTAATTGATAAAACAAAATTCTGGTGATATTTATAAATATATAGGTGTATATTTAAAGCTGCATTAAAAACACTGAAATGAGAACTAGGTTATAGGCTGTATCTTTTTAAGGAAAGAACTGAATAGAGCATATCTTGTATTTTTTTCATCCATCACCTTCATTACACCACCTTAATTTCCTCAAATCTCAAAAAGTTCACCCTAGTTCTTGGCCAGAAAGGGCATTTCTCAGATACATCCCCACACAAAACTTATACAAAACTCACTGAAAATACTCCTAAATCTTCCTCCTAACTTTTACATCAGACCCCCAGTACTTCTGCCACAGATGTCTACAAAACGTGGTATGCACATCTCGCCCCAGTGAGCCCCTCTCGGAAGCCTCTAGAGCTTTGACACGACACAACTCCCATCTTCTGTTTGCTCTTCCATCTTCACAGGCTGTTGAGGTCTTGTGGAAATCTTCCCTCCTAATGAACTGCTGAGCAAAATGCTTCCTAAGTTAGTGTTGTGCAAGAAACCTCAGGTCTCACAGAACAGCAATTGAAATTGCATCATCATTAAAGTCAATAGTGTCTTGGGCCCAAAACATCCAATTTCCATTATGTAAGACTGAGACATTTTCTACCCCAATTAAGTATTACGACCTTCCAAAGGGATCAAGAAGGCCTTGTGTGACCACGGAAAAATAACCCTTTATCTGACGAATTTGACAACCTTGTAAAGAGCAGAAACAAGTTAACTTAAAAAAAAAAACCAAAAAAACCAATAAACCCTCCACCAATTTGTGCCCCAAGTATACAAAGGCTCCAGCCATGCTTTCAGTACCAGTGAAAGCCACATGTCTGACACCCCTTCCAGAACCATGCAGACCTCTGGGCTCACAGTTGGCTGACGAACGACTGACTGACAGTACCGGAAGACAAACTCCCAGAAGAAGAAATTCAAAGCTTCCTCCACAGTTTGAGGGAATCACT
Source organism: Pampusana beccarii (assembly GCA_013399365.1). Taxonomy (NCBI): domain Eukaryota; kingdom Metazoa; phylum Chordata; class Aves; order Columbiformes; family Columbidae; genus Pampusana; species Pampusana beccarii. The sequence continues at coordinate 13,120 of VWYH01002526.1, read as the reverse complement.
TCAGTTCACCTGTGCTCATCTTGAGGTGAATTCCCCATGATTTTCAGATAAGTGAATTCTCAAAGTTTTATAGTTTCTGTATTAGATAAGGACTGCACTACTAATTTATCTTATCAGCCACTTGATTGCTGGCTGGCATCAGGAATAGCCATACATTAAGTGAAACTTATTAAGAAAGATAACATGATAAAACTAACTGTTCATTTTGCTTTGTCTTCTGTCTTACCCCCCAATATCCATGCAGCATCACAGTGGTCATAGGGGAAACAAATTCATATACTGACATCACTCTCAACACACGGCCACAACATCCACATCCGCTAACAGACTAAATCATTGTACTCAGCGCAATGCAGCAGCAGTTGGAATACAGAACAATTTCAGAAGGATGCTGACCAGCGAAATGTCAGCTGATATCTGAAATGCAGAGAGGCCATGCAGGTTTGACAAAGTCTTACAGCTACGGTATTTTTTACTTTAAAAAAACAAAACAACAACAAAAAACAATTTTTACATATTTGGGGATACCTATTGTGATAAATGTTTCTATATTGAGCACAGCAGAGTAGCAGTTTGCTATGTGGAATATAAATTATGTAAGTAAGCCACCTTATTTAGGCAACTTAATCTAGATTCACTCTTTTAGAAAGTAAGAAACAAAATGTATTTTCTCAAGCTCCTTTTTTCTTCCTCAGTTCTTCAGTCAGTGTCATACTGTAATTTTATTTTAAGCTCTGTTCTGATATTACCATCTCCTTTTTTTCACTTCACGTAACTGCAAGGCTACTGTACTTTCAACAATTTTAAGAATTGCTTCTAAGATGAACCCCCAAACTCCTTCAAGCCCACAAACTTCAGAGACTTTGTAGAACAAATTTCTAGAACATTAAAAGCCAACATGCTACATTTTGTTCCAATGTGAGGACGTCCACTTTGTGAATCTTTAAAAAACAACTGCAAAGACAGAGAATATCCTTGATGCAATGTATGCTGTATGAATGAGCACAGTGACGCCCTCGGATTTTGGGTTCACAATTAAATCGCACACACACACAAAAACCACTATTGTCCAAAGATGTGTTTCAGCATCTTGGACCATTTCAATGTTTTGAGATCAGGTGAGAATGTCTTACATGTCTGACAAGCAAATTCCGTAACTGTCCATTACTGATCATTGCTGATTCTTCCTGATAACTTCTGACCTTTTTACAGCAGCCCATGTATCCACTCACTGTCTCCTCCTCAGACATTATTTTAATTACTATAGATTTACAAGTTTGATCACATTTTTGAGGATTTTCACCCAAGTGGCTGTGCCAGAAAAGCATGGCTATAAACTCCTTTAGCTTTATGTGTTAATACAAGAAATCACAGAGTGCTTTATCAAGTCTCTTCCTGCTGAAAGATGAATGAGTAAAGCAATGTAAAAAGATAACAGCTCTCCTTCAAAGCAAATACTCTTTGGTGTCTTGACTATCCTTTCAAACATTTGGCCTTTGTGAAAGGATGGTCCACATTTGCATTTATGTGTTGATAGTTGAAGAAGTGCTACCCAGGCAGATTTTCCTGAGCAATTCTGATTTCCTCTGCACTCTTCCAATTGTAATATGGCTTAAAGAAATTCAAATTAGCGTTCTAAAAGAGATCCAGAAAAACTGCAAACCAAAAATCTTGACATCTGAATTGAACAAATTAGTATAAACTATTCTCAAAAACAGAATTAGTGGGCAGATGAATAAGTATGAAAAACTGTCAAAACAGCTTCTGTAAAAAGAAATACACCTCAAAAAGCTGAGGGTTATTTTTTAAATTGTTAATAAGCATTGAGATCAGAAAAAAAAATCCAATTTATATAGGCCGTGTAGGTTTCCAAACAACCTTGAACAATATCATTCAGCTAAAAAACCTAAACTTCCTCAGGACAAAAGATATGATCCTCACAGTAAAAAATAAAATGAAAAAAAACAACAACAACAACACCACCAAAACCAAAAAACCACACACGCAAAAAAAACCAACCAACCAGGATCAGAAAACAGGCATGAAAAAAGGCAGAGTAAACGTTCAGTTTTCACAAAGAAAAGCAAGGTCATCAGTGGATACATGCAGTGATCTACCCTTGGGTCCAATATGGTCCGAAATGACCAGTAAAAGAAGGTAAGACATGTTGAACCAAAGCTGGTGATTATAACTAGCTGTTCAGGCTAGCAAAGAGGAGAGCCAGAAGAACTGCAGAAGGACTTACCATCTTTCCTTGTTCTTTATACTCCTCCCTAGCACCAAATATTAGCTACTATCAGAGAGAGGACATGCGTTAAGAGTAACCACTGGTGCTGTTCTCACTTCCCTGGTAGTTTGCAGGAGAAGAGGTCACTTCTGCAGATGCAACCAAACTGAGTCACCAGGAAGCTCCTGACTGAGTTCATTTTACACACATGTTCCAGGACTTCCACTGTCAGAAGATCTAGTTTGGAGATGGATGGTGTTAAACAGTTTGTGTTCGCTTCTAAGTGGCTTCTCTTGAATGATACTTCTAGGCAGGAGTCTTCTCTCCAATATCAAAACATTTTACAGATCCTTTCTCAAATTCTGATCTCTATGTACATGAAGATCTCCAATCCCTTGGACACAGAGGCCAAGTCTCTCAAAAATTAGAATGTTTGACTTTTTGAACACGCTGTTTATTTCAAGGATAGATGGACAGATGAAAGGTATTTTTCCTGTGTGAATCCTAGCTCTCACATATTGTTTCAGTGACAGTTGGCCACACTTAAGCCATATTTGCTTCAAAATGTAATTTCCAAATTAAACCAAGTGCCCAGCTTCCACATTTGTCCTATCAAGTGGGCAGTTACAAAGAGATCAAAAATATTCTGGCACATAGGAGAAAGTATAACCTACAGATTATATGGATTTCAGTATCTGACAATACAAGAATATCCTTGCAAAAAAATACATACTGGGTGTGGGTGTAAAACTGCTGGAACTTTGAGCATTGAAAAAGAACCTCTGCAGTTTCCTTTTATTGATGAGTAATTCTCTGCCCATAGAGTTCCCGTATAAACACTATTATCTTTATAAACAACTAGGAGCACAGTCATAATTAGCAATATAATCCCCCTTCTAGATTTTTAGGTCTAGTGCCATTTTCATAATTTTCAACTTCATCTTCCTAAGAAGGGACATCATAATTTGAGAAACTCCCTGATAACCAGGGGCTGATCCCAGGAAAGCAGAACACTGATAATCTTGACTTTAAGGGAGTACAGGATCACGAGAGTAACAGAAAATGAAGAGAACTGAGCATTTAAACAGATGTTAGAAAATTCAGTATATGGATGTGAAAGACACCATTTAGTATCGTTTTAAATCTAAACAAGTACTTGCAGTGGAAGAGTGAGAATAGTGGGACAAAAAAAAATTAAAACATGAAAACAAAATCACAAGAAGCAAGTTTAGGAGCTCAGGCAACAAAAACCACTTTTGAACAGAAGTAGTTCCACTAGGAGCACAGTGCTTAAATTACCATGCTAAATGGTAATTCCTTAGTAAGCAGATTCAGCACGTATATACAAGCATTTCAATCCACCTCCTTCCAAACCAACTAGCCTGATTTTTAAATTTTTTTAACTTTACTCTTACAGTCTTCTTACATTAATACAACCAGTTGAGAAAAGAAAGTAACAGCTCTGCCACCACGTACCTAGAGAGTCTCGCCAGGCATCAAACACCGAGAGTATAAACTCTCACACTTCTGTAAAGAAAAATCCCAAGTGATGTCAACTGTAAACATCATTCTCTGGTCATCTGGACTGCAGATTTCAGAGGTGCTAAACAAGATGCTGGATATACTCCTCCCTTGTGTGCTGATTACCTACGCAAACTGTCATATCTTGCACATATTATTTTGACAGGTCAAGAAGCCTGGACTTCTTAGGCAACTAAGAAGTAACCACTACCCAATTTCTTTGCACAATAAACATTAGAAATTATTTTCCAAAACTACATCTCGTAAACAATTTTAAGACTCTGATTTATCAAAATTCAGCAATTTCATTCCGAAGGAGAAAATAACTGTATAATTACATAAATGTATATACTTCATGCATCCTTTCAAACACATTTACATTTTAAAAGCTCTTTGAACTCTGTATTGGTTTACCTACTGTATTTTTTTGACTATTCATGTTTAGTTTACATATATTTAAATTATAAGCCTCATATTCACATTTTGCAACATTTTTTTTTCTCATAATGTAAATCAATTCCTTTAAATTACCTTGGGCTTTTCAGAGAAGAATATGTCAAGATTGTTCAACCTCTCTACTTTCCTCCTTCACAGTGCAACAATCATTCAGTTTCTGGAAGAAAATCTGAAAGTGCCAAAGGGCAACATAGCATCACCATATTCAGAGCATGAAGGAGCAGACAGAAGCGTGGCTGTCACCACCTCCTTGAACAGGAGTAACCTCAGCAGCCTGCACCAATTCCCACCTTACCTAGAGGAAGTCTTTCCACTGATTCAGTTTTAGTTGAATACAGGTTGAAACAAGTTAACTCAGGTCAGTTATTTCTCAGGGAGTTTGGGGAAGCTACATTGTCATGCTATTGTATAAGAAACATTATAGTAAACCTTATGTCAAAAAGCTCTAGTAACTAGGCTTTGAAATTTGATGCAGAATTTGCAGTTTGGCAGGGGATTTACCTGATGTCAGAGATGTCTGTGGGAAGAGCCACCCAAATGAGATTTAAAAAAAAAAATTTAAAAAAAAAAAATATATATATATATATGTATGTATGTATATATATATGTATGTAAAAATAACCTCACATCTGCTAAGATAAGACCTGTTGAGTCTGGCAGCCCAATTCTCCAAAGGCTTGTTATGCTGACCATTTTCTCTCCCCTGATGCAGGGACTGACCAGGTCATTTCCTGCAACTGCTCCTTCTGACAATCAATTTTCTACAACAGTGTCAGGCAACTGAATGAGAGTAGAGAGGCTCCTTCTTGCACTCCAAATATTACTTTTAATGATGTCCAGGTAGCATAGAGATTAAGGAAGCAGTCCACATGCAATGATTCAGGCTGGGACAAATGCATTGCAAAATTCTCAATGGGGCAATGAGGCAGCAAAAGAGGAAAAGAACAAGATGGCCAGAGAGGGCAAGTGGACAGCTAGAAAGTTTGAGTTGAGAGAAATTCAAAATAGTCATAGAAATGAGCTGGGAGCATGGAGCGAGAGCTGGGACTCACAATGGTTTGAGAAGACAAGGAGAAAGAAGAGGGCCAGATCTGGAAAGTCTTAAGTGCAAATGAACAGCAGCAGGGCAACCGAAAGGGGAGAATACAAATATAGAAGGAAAGGGAACGTGGGATTAAGTAGAAGGGGAAAGAAAAATGAGTGGCAAGGACAGCAAGCACATTTCCCAGAAGGTCCGAGCTTAGGGGTCTGGAGTTGTTACATTCTTCTGGCAGTGTACAGCTGTGCAAACCACTGGAAGTAGTGCTTCACTACCCTCTAGTAGACAGTTCTCCTTTACAGATAAGAATGTGTTACAGCTACTAGTTACACATTTCAAGTGCAAATGTGTGCTCTAACCCAAACAGAGATGATATAACTCTATGTGATATAATTACTTTTCAGTTGGCTTTTAAATAGGAAATCACATCCAAAGCAAACTCCTTTAAAATACTGACTAGTTAGTTACTAAGTGAAGTATTCAAAAAGTTTTTTAAATGGCATAACTAAAGCTGACTGTGCAGGCTTAATTTCAGGAACATACACATTAGCATGGGAACTCTGTTCCTGTCAGTGAGCAAGAAGCTACCAGTATTTGCTTTATTCTTTATTTAGGAGTTGGCCCCAATTCCATTTCATATTGTCTGTTCAAATTCTCCAGCAGACGCACTGAATTTGATAACCCTCACACACAGTTACTCATTAAAAAGCCTACCTTGTATGAATATTAAATATAGTCTTCATTTTATGTGTATATATTTGACAATTAGTTTTCCATGTTACAGTATTATTTACCTACATTTTAATTCATGTTTATTTCAAAGAGTAACTGCTGTCACACCATATTTTTTTCTTCCATTTCTGCGTCTACAGATCTCCCCAGAAAAAAAAAGGCAAACAAAACAATTTTTTTTTTAAAAAAGGCAAACCAAAACAAAAAACACTAAACTCAGTGGCAACTGCAATAACAGTATTAACAGTATTCACTCACAGTATCAAATAACCGATAACTGTAAAACAACAGAAATTGCTTCAGCTCATACATGATCATAATACACGTGTCTCTCTTTCAGAGTGTTGAACTGCTGAGGTAAACCTAAGAAGAAAATGGGCAATTTCCCTTATTTGTTTTCTGCAATTGCATATTTTTTCAACAGGTAGCAATGTGCTAGAATACAAAACTTCCTGCATTTTTTTTTGAAGATGCAGAACAAAACTTGCAAACAGTTCTCACATTCCACCCCCGGCCCCAAGAAAAACCCCGAACCACAGAAAAATGACAAACACAGATCTGTTCCTCAATGAGAAATGTCATATGCCAAATGTGATATTTTAACATTTGAATGTTTGGAATTATTTCAATACTGAAAGCTGAAAGACTGTTTTAAAGAGAAAACAAACAAATGAATACAAAAATCATGCTTTCTTGCTTTCTGCTATTCTGAATTCTTAGAAAAAAAAATCACTGTGGGGCTCATACCAGGCAAATGAAGTTTATACTGTGATCTAACACCTCTAACAAAGTCGTCAGCAACAGAACAGGAATTTATTCTAAATTATGTCAGTCTCCCATACGAAACGATGAGGATCTTTCTTTCACATCTCTTTTCGTAAACTACTGCTGGCTTTGTACATCATAGAACCTAACTGGTCTGATGTACATTCTTAATATACTATACTTCATCTTCCTATACAAATTCAGATGGCTAATTTGTTTCTTATAACAACCGACTCTGTATACCTTTTTTCATTAGTTTTGTAACTTATTAAGACTAATAATGCCAAAGTGAACATTCAGTCTTAAGTAGAAAACAATGTCTTGTCAAAATTGTTTTTACAGTGTTTCAGCTCAGTCAGAAAAGAAGCTGCAGGAAAAGCACACCAAAATGGGATGGGGCGGGGGGGGGGGTGTCTGGTGGTGACCCATTTTAAACGTAATTCATCAAGATCTTCCTCTCTCCTATGATTTATACAGCTATCAGCAACCACTAAGAGAAACTCAACCTTTGACTATAGCATATACTTTGTGATCTCTATTCAGTAAACTCTTACTAGCACACCTTAAAAAAATTGATTATATCATTTGACCAAGATACCACAGCATTTTGCAGTAAAATGGTATCTAGTGAAGAAAAAGATGTATCAGAATGATCTCTTTTATCTAGCTGATGCATAATCAATGATCCTCCCTCTACAGATGGCTATGAAAGCATCCAAAAATGCTTAGATGTGAGAGTTCATCATGTGCCACAAGACGCTTTTTTTTTTCCTTAGTTTTTTAATTAGATTTTTAACATACACCCTCCTCCCTGATCACTAGTCCCTTCAGGGCTTCAGCATTTTTAACAATAAATAACTAAACACATGAATAGCTGGAGACCTGACCTCATCACATCTGGCACTAAAATTTATGCATAGTAAGTATACTATTGATGATTTCAGATGCGAATATTCCAGCATTAAATATACCTACTTGTAGGCAAACAGGCTAAAATTAAAACATACAAATGTCACTTGCAGGCAAACGGGCTAAAATAAAAATACATAAATGTCTCATGTATATGGCATATCAGGCTTATCAGGATTGAACGTAACGGCTTTAAGTCTTCCTCTTCACCCACATCCCTCTACCTGTATTGTCAACAGGTACTCAATCGCTTTCTTCTACTGAAAGAGTAACTTTTCCACAGAGTTAATTTTATTTAGACAAAATTATCAATTAAAGATCACAGAAATACTTCTAACTTAACAAAAAGCAGAATCATTAAGTGTTAAACCAAGTAAGACTTTTAGACTTTAAACGGCTTCCATTTGCTTCCATCTGTGATCATGTTCTTCATGTTTTAGTGATACGAATAAATATTTAAGTAAATAAATAGCTTGATCAGCTGGGCAGTTTTGAGGGGAGGTAGGCTATGAGAAACTTAACTCTGCCTGAAATTTACTATATCCATTGAAAATATTTTCCCGCATAATTCTTAGTACACATTATAAGCACCAGTCATAACCAAAGGAAAGCAAATAGCAAACCACAATTTTATAGGTAGAAAAAATGATTTGGTTCTCTTCTGTAGCCAAAGAGCCTGCCAGAAAATATCATCTGAGCATCTCATACAAAAAAGTAAAAAAATATATTAAAGCTCCCTTTTTACAAAAATTACATAAAAGAATAAATGTAATTAGCGTAAGAAAAAGTCCAAACAACATTGTACATCACGCTAAACGTGTGAAAATGGCACTCCCCATCTTATCTTGAGCTGTTCCCCTCTCGACCAAGCTACCAAGACACAATTCTCCAATTGCTTCTTTGAAGCAATATGAGATTTTCTCTCTCGCTCTTTCTCTTAAGTATCAGCACAGATTTTTCACTCTCCATTCAAGTAATAATCATTACCATGCTTCTTGCAATAGTTAAAACCCTTTGTTCATTCTGTAGCCCCAGTTAGAGGCTGCATGCCAAGGCTTCAAATGTGGAGCTGTAGCTACTGTGAATTCAGATTCTGGGACAATCCGGCATCATCTCCAGCAATGAAACTGATGAGCAGTAGAGTTCCTTTAGAATTAAATTAATTAACTCTCATTTTATAGCAATAAAACCCCTACATCTTTCACTTCACTTGATACTGAAATACAGACATAAGCATGACTTGAAAAAAAATTCTTAATCAACTTAGAATACAATTCCCACACATACTTAGTCCTCATCAATATGCATCCTTTACCTTCTCCCATCACAAACAGCAGCTTTCCCATGCATCCTTTACTTTCTCCAACCTCTCCCCCCCCAAAAATCACCTTTCTCCTTACAGTTTGTTCCTCATTTTCACCTGAATAATTTTTATTTCCTTCCTCATTTGTGTGTCACTATCACTAAATTATATATTGGGTTGCTCATTCCACTTGTTGACACTGAAATAATGAAGTTTGACATTTGCTCCAAGTTATAATAATAGATAAAAGAAATTTAAAATAGGTAAAGATTCTGATTACTTTTATTATAAAAGAAAACATGTATTTATTCTAATACAATCCTCACATACAGCCTCCTCAGGAATGGCAGAACCACCTCTCATGAAACATGATATAGTCTATTATTGCTTTGTAGACTAAATGAGAAATTGTTCCAAAAATACTTCTGTCCTCCTTTTTATGACATAATAAATGGCAATAGCTTATCAAAGTAAATTTCAATAGATTACATATAGGGGGAGCAACATGCATGTCCTACCAATCTTTCAAAAATGTTTTTGCTCCTACTTTCAAGGACACATGCACAAACATTCGGCAGCAAGTTTCACGTTTTACAAAACACAGGTCAAAACGTACATAATTTCAATTAATGCTACCAAAATCAGAAAGCTATGACAGAGAGGTGAATTGTTTGCCTCAGTGAATTTCACCAATGCACAGCACTGTGGTAATAATTTTTAAATTTCTTACAAACATATAAAGAATCCTATTTCATGCACAATGAAAAATAAGAGTTGTAGTAACAAAGAACCACTAATAGAAAAAGTGAAAAACTGGAAAGTCTATATTTAACTTGGTGCTCAGTCATTAGAAAGGTGCCCCATAACGACCATATGTTACTCAAATATGTTATCACACCTACAATTTCATCATATGTCTCCCAAGAAATTAATTAGCTCTAACTTTTTCAACTTTGACAAAAATGTCTGCAGTAAGTCAGATTACTAGCTGTTGCAAATGTTACAAAATTCAAAGCTTGCCTCAGCTTTTATTTAACCTTTTAATTACAATCATCGAATAACATTTGGAAGGCAGATGTTCCTTTTTATGCATATGTAGTTAATAATAAAAAAGACCATTTATTTTAAATTAATATTACTTTCTCAACTACAAAAATGCTACAAAGACAGTCATCATTTTATACAGCAAAGAATGGATACATCATCAGTGTTAAAATACCAGTTACCTTAACTGGATGTGGAGTAACCTGAAGAGAATTAATTCCAATCAAAATCACATCGTGTGATTAATTTACACAAAAGACTGTGAACAGATTAGGACTCTCAGCTGATCCAAATATACTGAAGCAATACAGAAGAGCTTAACTTATAGCTGCCATCTCAGTTCACAAAAAACAGTGAGAATTATGTTCAAGTTTAACACAGACATGATGAAAATTGATTCATTCCATGTTTTGGAATCAAATTATAAGGGAAAAGCAACAAGGACACAGCACCAAAAAGCAACAATATATAACCTAATCTAACAGTACACAGTGAACTACCATCCCAGCAGTGGGGGTGAAGCCCATCTCACAAGAAACCATAGCGAACAGTCTTGGTAGAGGTCATTCACAAATCTGATTTATTTTGTTGTGATAGTTACAGAAGATCTGCAAAAGTTATACCAACACATTTTTAAGTCTATAAATAATCCAATTGAAAAAATGCATACGGAAGAAATACTAACATACTGTTATTTTAATACAGGCTCACAGGCAAATTCTAAATGTTTTTTCCCACGAAACACTCTGAAGTTTCAGTCTCGATATCAACAAAAATTTTAAAAATTAATTTTACGATCTATACTTCCTCAATTCTTGAAAAGTATTAGCCACATCAGAATAAAGCCCTTTCAACAAAATTGGTACTTCATTGTAAAATGAAACAAAAAAAAAAGAAGTTACATCACTGTTGAAGGTTTATATTTAAGTTTCTTGAGAGACGATCATGAAGCTATTAACCTTGCACATAATTAACAACCAAAGGCTCAATGAACACTGAAGGCTTTCAATAAAAAGGGTGAAATAATAATGTTTTGACCAACTTTTTCTTAAGGTAGCATGATGTAACATGTCACCATAAAAAGTAAAACAAGTAATTTAACACTTGATTATTTTCTCCTCCAAGAGAATGTAAATTTAACAATGCACATACATGTATGAGCACACATATGGAAACCCTAAAATGGAATACATTTTTTAACAGGTCTGAAGATAGCTACATTATTCCTGTCATTGTCTACAAGTGTTATAAACCTAAGCTATCAAAGTTAAGTCAAAACTTCAGACAAAACCAGCCTTTTTAAATTATGGAGAAAAAAAAAAAAAAAAAATCACACTTAACAAAGCCTAACTCCATGTGCAGTGATATCATAACTGAATTAAAAATGAGTCAGAATGAAACAAAGAATAAAAAAGTGTCTCCCAAAAGGCAAAATAATTTAAAAGATCATTTGGTTCTACATATTTTCAAGTACTTTAATCCCGCAGCTACAGCTATTTGAAAGCATTCATTCAACTGCCTCTGCATACCTTTATGCTTATTTCATTCTAAATTTCCACAAGATTTTCTGTATGCTGTAATTGCTGGAATTCCTCTGTTTTTATCTAAAAATGTCTACATTCTTATTTAAAGAATAACATGTCTCTATGCAGTATTTCTAATTCAGTCTGTTACTGTATAGTAGGGTATACAAAATATAATGGGCCAATTCTAATAAAACATGATCATATCAAAATATAATTTCTATAGCATCGAACATACAGGGAAAATACAAGACTAAAAACTGACTTTAAAATAAACATTCAAAATATTTACAAAATAAAAAGAAAAATTCATGAGTGAAAATTCATGTGCACAGCTGTACTATAAATAAAATACAAAAAATGCATAGGTAAAAAATTGAAAAGTTATACTGTCTAGACAAGCGCAAACCATTACTATAGCCCACCTCATAACTCATTCATTCCTACATTATAATTCCAAGTAGCTTTTCTACATCTTCTGCATTGAAACTAAATAAAAATGCAAATTTTATCTTTGTCTAGAAGAAATCTAGAAAATATTAAATTTAGATATGTTGCTGTGGTGTCTCAGCAAAAATACAGCTCAGCCAACACACGCTCTAATTTTCTCTTTGAAATAGCTTCTGCAGTGGAATTACATTTTTCGTAAGGCAGTGCACTGGATGAGCAAAAGAGGTAAATGAGTTGACTTACAGGAAACACAGTTTTGCCAGAAACCCAGCCAACAACAGAGACCAAGAAAATTAGGTACTCAAATAACTAATCTATTTTCTTTCCCCTATACCTTTTAAAATCAGCAGCTGATACAGAATCACAGAATGGTTAGAGTTGGAAGGGACCTCTGGAGATCATCTAGTCCACCCCACCTGCTAAAGCTGGTTCACCTAGAGTAAATTGCACAGGAATGTGTCCAGGCGGGTTTTGAATGTCTCCAGAGAAGGAGACTCCACAACCTCCCTGGGCAGCCTGTTCCAGTGCTCTGTCACTCTCAAGGTAAAGTAGTTTTTCCTCATATTCAGATGGAATCTCCTATGCTTCAGTCTGTGCCCCAGCCTGTCCAAGTCTCACTGAATGGCAGCACAGCCTTCCGGTGTGTCGGCCCTTACTCCCAGTTTGATATCATCAGCAAACTTGCTGAGGGTGCACTCAGTCTCTTCATCCAGGTCATTGATGAACAGGCTGAACAGGACTGGACCTAACACTGACCCCTGGGGAACCCCACTAACTACAGGCCTCCAAACAGACTCTACACTCTATCACAACCCTCTGAGCTCTGCCATCCAGCCAGTTCACGACCCATCTCACTGTGCATTCATCCAGTCCGCACTTCCTGAGCTTGCCTATGAGGATGTTGTGAGACAGTGTCAAAAGCCTTGCTGAAGTCAAGACAATGTCCACTGCTCTTCCCTCACCTACCCAGCCAGTCATACCATCATAGAAGGTTATCAGGTTGGTCGAACATGATTTCCCATTGGTGAACCCATGCTGACTACTCCTGATAACCTTTTCCTCCACATGCTTGGAGATGACATCCAGAATGAGCTGTTCCATCACCTTTCCTGGGTGACTGGCATGTAATTTCCTGGGTCATGCTTCTTGCC
>VWYH01002525.1:0-13521 GCA_013399365.1 Pampusana beccarii | reverse complement strand
TCATTCTTACTATTAGCAGTCTTTTTTTTTCCTTTCTTTCTTTTTTTTTTTTCCCAAGAAAAGCCATAGCATTATTCGCATACTTGAACAGAGGGTTCACAGGACACTTTTACTGACTGATTGTCTTTAGGACTCTTTTCAATACATTACCTCCACAGTGTTCTTATATTTGACTGCCTCGAAACAGTCAAATAAGTTGGATAACTCCCTTCAATGTGTTTTCAATTGTGGATCATGGCACTTTCATCCAACAATTTTGAGGAGATAACTTCTAATTACAATAATAAGAACCACATGGGCAATGATTGATGCAAACCTGATGTGTTCTCTTACTTTATTAAACTTTTAAATTAAAGGCAAAATAATGCTTTATCTGTTGAGAAGAAGAGATGGGTTGTGATGTTCTGCTGCACTTTTGTGACTTAAAAAATGTGGTTGCTCATTAGAAGTGTGTGTTTATCTGGATACAAAAGGTGAGAGCAACTTGCACAGTGTTTTCTCCTCTGGCTTTGCTTACCTTTAGCTCTGTATGGTACTCCATATGGCACCATACTGTTAAGGTTATGATATTCTTCTATTAGTTTTACTTTAGTTCTACAAGTTTCTTGCAAGCATAGTTTACAAACTCAGTTAGAAAGCAAGGACAGGAGAGATGGTTTAACACCACCAGATGTCAGAGCAGTTGCTTGCCAAAGGGTAGGTTGGATGAGATGTAAAGACCTATGAGATGTCTTGTTCTTTAACTCTCCTTAGCTTTCAGAATCAAGAGAGCTTAGCTCTGTGGCTACGATTTGAAGCAGTTGTAGTTTAGGATGGTGTGTAAGACATACCTGCTAATGCAGGTCTTTGAAACAGATACTGTGAATATTTTATCTGAACTGGTTTAATGGATTCACTTGGCTTGAGCATACAGAAGGTTAGATTCAGTTTTCTCTGTGGCTGAGATACTCTGCAAACTTACAGCTAAGGCTTAGGTTTCACACATTTATTTGGAGTTTTTGTCTTTCAAGCACTCTGAGTAGGATTAATGGCCACAGTGGAAAAACAGCACAGAGGCTTTTTCCACTTACTATTGTTGTGATTTATTTTTCGTATTATACAGTGCCAATAGTGTACCAAGTGAGTTACTAACAAGTAAAGGCAAGGTCTCTGCTCTAGAAGGTTCATATTCTAACTAAAAATATGACATGTGAGGGCTTTATAGAAAGGCATTAAGGCAATGAAATTTCTGGGCAGGAAGGGAACATAGAAAACTTATGCGCATAAGACGTCAAAGGAAAAGCCAGTTTGTGATACCTGGATTTTGTGGTTCAGATGAGAAACCTGTGAATTAACCTATATCAGCATAGGAATTAGTGGAACTTCACAAAATGTTCTGCAAACTAACAAGGAAAGAACAGCACATGCTTTCAGAGACCTGAAGTTGTGTAAGCTTCCTGTGCTGCTCTAGCAATAGCATATAAATGACATGGATTCCAGCCAGTGTTGTGCCTTGGTAGTCTGTGCTAGCGTGTTACAATGCTGACTTTGGGCCTGATCCAAACATCTTTGAAGTCAGTGGAAGACTTTGAGCTGCAGTGAGTGAACTGCAGAGGTATTTTTGAGATGCTTTCTTGTGCCAGCCAATTTGGAAATATCAGTGGGAACAGAGAACTTGCCTTCAATTTCCTCTGTCATCTAAAAGGAGGGAAAGGGAATTTTATTTATTATTATTTTTTAAGAATCATTTACCAAAAGATCTTTATGCCTGTCACCATGTGAGAAAATGGACTGGGTTTGGGATAAGGGATGCTAATGGAGAAAGAAGGGCAGTTTGTTGAGTGGAAGTGGGTGTGCAGCTCATCATTGATATGAATGTTTAGTCAGATAAAGGCTGTCTGGAATGGCTTTAAAGCAGACTGTAAGTAGACCTACTAGCACTCAGTGCCATTCAGACTGTGACCTTGTCTAGAAATTTGTTCCCTATGATTGCTTAAGTGGTGATACTTGCAGCAACAGAACTGGAAAAGTTAGGCCTCAAATAATAAAAAAAAAAAAATAAAAAAAATTGGCTTGCATTGTGCTTATTGACAAAATGGTTCTTTTAGCCAAGCCCATTCATCCATCCCTAGGTCTGGACATAGTAACTCTCTAGAACTACTCACTAATGTGAGTGGCACGAGGGAGCTGGAGGGCTCAGAAAGCCTGTGTTTGTTTCAATCTGTCACACTCAGCATGAGAATGTATGGTGAAAGCATGGAGGGGATATTGTGTTTTGGGATTCCTAGAAGGGTGCCCTGGCATATATTCCTACACACGTTTGTCATATCTAAATTATTGAGCAACTGAATTTAGTAATAATGACCATGAATTAACCATCTGTCAAAGATAAGGAGTGTTTAACCCTCAGGCTGCCACACGTGCCTTTATATGGTGCCCACAGCATTCCTTTGGTTGCCAAAGTGGAAGCGTGGCAGCAGACCAAAAGTGAACATGGGGGGTGGGGTGGCTGGATACATTCCCTTCTACTTTCTGAGACATTATTATTCTTTTGCGCATTTGTTTCAGCCAAACTCTAGCAATATCAGAGTTGTTTCTGCAGACTGTTTTCATTTTGAAAAAGAATGACTGCTTTATGCTGCGGATACATTTCAGCTTTAAAGAATCAGTATTGGTTTTAATTATCTTTAATGTTACCTGGGAAGAGATGTACATTGCATAGAAGGCTTAGAACTGAAGACTATTGGCTTTTCTACTTAAATTGTCCTCCATCCTCCACTTCAATCCATCATCTAAATGAGTCAGTATATATCTTTAAAAATGTAGTACAACTGTATCTTCAAAGAGTCCAGAGTAGTTTGGAGATCATTTGCCAAACTTACTTCCTTTCTGTGTTCATCACCCATAAAAAAAGAGATTAAATCCTTAACGTCCAAAGCGAAGCTTATAAAGGAATAAATGTAACAACACATTTAGAAATTTAGCAGGCTAACTGGTGGACATGTATGTGATGGGATTTTTTTTCCTTTTTCCTGCTTGGACTGAACTTGCTTCCTCACAGCTGTTTTCTAAGATCTGTTCTTCCACAGCTTACTAGCCTCTCTGAGATGTTTCTGTAAAGACTAATTAAAAATTGTATTGATATTCCCATTAATTCCATTTTGAGCACTGACTGGATCATATTATGTGGATGTAACTACTAGACCTGCTTTAGAAAATATGTGGAAATTTTTTTGGGAAAAAATTTCAACAAAGCCTATCCATTTGTTTGCTCAGATGTTGTTGTGGCAGTTTTCACAAATGCATTTGATTTCAGTAGTCTGGGAAGTGGATGTCTGTAGCATGTTAAGAAATACAACTTGCCCCAGGATAGTTTGGTTTGGGGGTGTTTGTTTGTTTGTTTTCTTTTGAAAGTGAGCTGCTTTCCCTGCCCCCCTTCTCCTTTTCAGTCTTTTCTGATGGTCTTAAGTTCTCCTAACTGGTCCACTTTGACCTTATAACTTGTAGAAACATCCATATGGAAAACATCAAGATGCTTAATGACTTCCATTATTTCTTTGGGAGGGGAAGAGGGAGCAGGGAAAACAAAGTTCATTCTTTGTATAGTAAGCTCATTGATATACCAGAAGTGATCAGTCTTCTCACCTGTCTATCACAGTAGCTGAATGTAGTCACAAGGGCTGTGTCCTTGCTGCTTGAGCATTAAGAGCTGGTGGTACTGAGGAGAAAGGTTCCTCATCCTTTACCATGAGCTGTGACATGCTGAGCAGCTGAATGGCTGCTAATAGTTTTACCAGCTTGAGAAGTTCCTCTAAATCTCCTGCACTGTGCATCATCTTTGGAAGAATCATCCACTGTCTGGAGCAGTTTCAGGTCCCTTTTGCACAACCTGGGCTGCAAGGCTGAAGATCTAGCCCAAGGAGCTAGCAATGACTTACGGTACTTTCTTGTCCCATAATGAGAGACTGTAAATGTGCTGTCATGCCAGAGTCATCTCAGTTGCTATCTAGGAATGTCCTCAGGTTCAGATCAGACTTTCTCCATTTCCACATGGTAAGGCTGCTTTACTCATCCCTGAAAAAAATCCTGAAATTGAAAGAAATACTAAGCAACACAAAAAGAAATACAACTTTTCAATATCAGCCGAAATGATCACAGGCTATGTGGTATGTTTTTAAAAGATTTCTCTCATTCATTTTCTGAAGAGTCACATTCCATGAGTGGTTGATTTGGGCTGCACTGTGTCTTATATTCAAATAATAGTTCATGCTAACATAAAAGTATGTGGCTTTGTCCTGCAAAATATTGTACAATGCAGTCCCTTAAACAGTCTTTATCTTGCAGTTTTAGCTTCCCCCCTGCATCCCCCTTGAAACATAGGTGGTCACCCAAAGTAAACAGAATTCCTTGTACTCCCTCCACGTCTGCTATGTGTTATCTGGCACTCACCTCTGACCCTGATATTCATCATAAGAATAAGAATTGCATCCTATTCAGCTGGTTGCATGCACTTTAACTCCAGTGATCACTGATTGTTGAAACAGTGTGTGCTGGGAGCAGAAATTGCTGAGACAGCATCGGGGTGTTCAAACCGGACTGTTCCGCTTTCTTGTACACTTTTGGATAATTAAGCAGAATTCTAGAGATAAGCAGGTTAGACTCGGGGACTTTGGTACAGCTTAGGATTATACTTCCTAGTGAATGCAACAAAAGAGGTTCAATACTGTCTCTTAAAGAGAAGGATTTTTCAAACAGACTAGTTCTCCTCCCTAGCTGCTGTATCAAATGACATTATGCATCTCTATAGAGAAACAGTATCCTTCTGTATGGGCACAGTAAGTTTGAAAGTTATGTTTGTGTTGCAAACAGCAGTTAGTTATCCTCTTACTTTGATTTAAACAGTACCATCCTCCATGACCTCGTGGTATCATTCAAGGAACTAAGTAATTTTTGTTGTAAGAATTTTAAAATCTGACTCTAAATGTGAGGATCCATATGTTCAGATGAATACAGATCTGATCTCTGTGACCCTGCTAAATGGAACCCATCTGAAATTTGCCTTTTTCACAGGGATGAACAGAATTAGTTTTTGGACACTGTGGAGGAAGAAATAAAACTGCCAATTTGTTCACCAAGGGTGGATCAATTAAAACTTTGGTAACTTCCCAGTTGGAACTAGAATCTTCTTCATTTACTATAGGCTTTCTGCTACTTTCCTGTCTTCTTTCATGGCAGAGATGTGAGGGAGGAACCTTCTCCTTGTCTGCCAATCTTCAATTATGATAATAGCCATGCAGTGCTCTCAGTTAAATAAGGTGGCTTTGGTCTGTAGGATAAACTGCAAAAATCTTACAGGCCTTTAGCTGACAAGTTTATGTCCTTCTCCCCCCTCCCCATCTGCAATCCTTTTGATTTTCAGAAAAAAGATTTGAAAACCAGCAGTGTTGTGAGACCACTGTGGTTTACCAGCTGCCACTACTGCCCTTTGGTGCTACAAGCAGCCTGAGTGATTACTGACAATCAAAACTGAGACCTCCTTGTACGAGCACTTTTAGGCGATCTCTGTCAGCCCAGCAAAAGCTGTTCTTGCATGGGCACTTCTTGTCAGAGGGCCATCATGTGGATTATGAGTATCTAGTAATGCTCAGTGATACATACTGATTATCAGTATGTAAATAGATTTTTTTTTTCTTTTAAATTCGTTATACTTCTTCATTTGCCAAGTTTGTTTCCTTGAGCATGCCTGTATTTATATATAGCAAAATTAACAGGGGATGAAATAGATGCTGAGGATGTTATGTAATTATACAAGAAAAGATGTACCATGTAATGGGCAGAGAAGAAAAATGATGAAGAGCTTATGTGAAGAAATTAAATCCCATGTTAGGTTTTTGATTAAGGTCCTCATATTTACTGTGTTGCCAGCGGTCACTGGTGACCTCAAATGCCAAGATGGTTTAATTTCTTCTTTGCATTTAAGTATGCATATGTGCATCTGATATATGTTCACATTAGCTATTTTTTTTTACCAGCACATTAAAATATGGGAGGTAGGATTCTCATCCAGGAAATCATCTGTTTGAGAAGCACTGTAAAGTGAAATGAAAAGGAGCATATGAACATTAGTGGTACCTAAGTGGTTTCAGTTTGTGCATTGTTAAAAATCATGTGGTGTCCTTTGGTGCCCTTTTCATCTTGTTTGTTTTAATAAAGAAGACCAGTTAGTTTGAAAGGTAGTTCTCAATATCAGAATTGACTTCTGATCACCATATCACTTCACAATTCTTTATACGTCAGGAGCACTTGAAAGTTTATGCACATATTTGTGGGGATTTTTCTTTTCCTCCGGAGAGATTCAATTATTTATGCTAGAATTCTTCTTATTGTGGGTTATTTTTATAATTGAATCAAAACTGTGTAGTCTGATACAGCCCCAAGTTACCTTTGTGATCTGAAAACTCCTCAAAATGGCCAAATAGAATAACTTTGTCACTTGTTTGTCATACCAGTTTTGACAATGGGTCATTTCATAGATGTCTAAAACAATCTTAAGCCACGTTTTATGAATCCAGAACTGTAATCCAATAACAATTTTCTGTCTAAGTGCTTCTCAGTTGCCACTGGGGACTAACTGCATCACTGTTGCTGTTCTTAAAATGAGCTTAAGCTAAAAGGACACGAATTTCATATTTTTTTCCTTATTTTCTTGAGAGTAATCTAAGAAAATGTTTTAAATAATTGCATTCTGGTTTCTTAGGGACATCAGCATAATTTCATTGAGGATACCTTTATTTTTTTAATGCATTTATTTAGTAACAAAGAAGTACATTCCATCTGTAAACCAAATGATTGGTCCAGTGGCACAAAACAATAAAGCCATGAAGCCTCTAGTTCATTAAATTGGAATATAGGGATTGGATTACTAATTTATGTTGGTTTAAATTTCATATTATAAATTATAGGATTCTAAGATGTAAGGGAAAAATGTTCACCGTGACGCAGACTACCTACAGTTCCCACCAGGAAGATTTATATAAGACTCATTGGAGATGAAGGAAGGAGGGGTACTGCAGATGGAAACTGGCGTGGTTCATCTGGTACATTAGTGGGCGTGTCACAGAAGGCACAACTGAAAGAAAAAAAACAACCAAACACTCACACACAAACCAACCAAACAAAAAAATCCCCAAACCTTTATTTAAACTGAGGACGTGCTGGAGGGGTTGCTTTTAAATATGGACAGCTTGAAATGCTAGTTTCTGAAATTAGCAACATGAAGGTCAGGTAACAGAAGAAATGAACAGTGTTTAGAATGAGAGAGGCTTCAGAAACCTTAAGTGGTTTAATTTCATTCCTGTGTTATCTGTCCTGTCATCCACCCTTGTGTTTCATTCAGTGTAATCTTGTATTCAAAACTTTATTGTGAATTTCAGTCTGCTATTAAATTCCCTCTATTCTGGTCGTTTTAGTTTGATTTCTATGTTTAACAGTCTCTGGAGTTGCCTGTAGAACCAAATACAAATTCCATACAAGATAATACACTCTCTTCAGAGTTATGATGTTGACTGGATTCCTGCTATTGGGACCTAGTCCTCTGATTTCGGAGATGAAATCTTGACTGGCTCTTGTTTCAGCATTCAAGACCACAGGCAAGTCACTTTCTGAGAACAGCCTGTGCCTTAGTTACACGTCTTCAAAAGTTGTGTTCATTTCCTTCTTGAGTAACAGAAGTGTTTCATGAACGCTGCCCTCATATTTTCTGGAGAAATATTAGCTAACCTTTCCCTTTCTTACATAAAATTGATAGTTAACCTGTATGTTAATCTGTCATGAATGTTCTGGAATTGACAGTTGATTTAATGATTCTGAGATGATGTGATCTTTCCAGCATTTCTGCAATGGAGCCACACTTGTTATTCACTTAAACTGCCTCCCTCTTCGTTCAAGCCTTCTCCTCATCCTCTGTGGGCTTCTCTTTGGAAACAGAATAAGCACAGCAGAGTAATTTAGTTTTCTCTCTGTTCTATGCTACATCTCATCTTTTACAGCATTTTAAGGAAACCACTACAGTAAGTAGTTTATTGTATCTACGAAATAGCATGTGACAGTCTTTCTCAGGTGGAAGATATAGTTATGATGAGAGTATTTGCCTGCTAGAAGTGTAGTCTCTTTGTAGAAAACTTATTCAATTATTTTATCTACTCATTGTTGTACTCGGAACCACCATCAATTCTGCTACACAAAATAAAAGATCAAGGTTCTTCCAGGTTAAAATTTGCACTTGTTTCATAAGAAAGGATATTTCAGTCTCTTCTGGCCATTGGAAGTGGCCTGCTCCACCCCAGCCCAGAGTTGGGCAAAGGCTGCAAACCCTCAAGCGAGTCAGCAAGAACTGAGGCACTTTCATGAGTATCAGCTCTCTGCTCTAAGCAAGGTGAACTTGGCTCAGGTTCCTCAGGGCTGATCCTGTCAAGTTTTGAACATCTCCAGGGGATGGGATTGCCCAATCTCTCTGGCCTACCTGTTAGTATTTTACTATCCTCATGGTGATTATTTTTTTTTCTTTTAGCAATATTTAATTGCGATATTCCTTGTTGCAACTGGGTGTCCACTATCTCTCAACCTGTTACTCGTGCACCTCTCAAAGAGTCTGGCACACTCTCTCAGTAGTTGAACACTACTTCAGACTGTTTGAGAGTGGCTGCAGTTTTGATGAGAACCTTCTCTATCTTGCAGAGTTTCTGAGTTTTCAAGAAATAGTATTTTGCCTTTAGTAGTTCCTTGGACCTTATTTTTAGCATTTTGTTGAATCTCATCTAAACTTGATTGAATGAGGGTAAACTAATTCTTATACTTTTTTGTAAGAATCAGGCTTTCTATTGCAAGGTCTGCCATGTGGGTGCATTTGGGTATGTAATTTGGATTTGATAATCATATTCTCAAAAGCTGGTTTATGAATGACAGTCCTGCCTTTGCAGCTCATGCTTTTGCTACAAAAACTCATGACACTTTCAGTACATTATCTCACCAAAGCTGAGTGCATTTCCCTTGAGGCAATGGCTAACCACTGTAAACCTTGGTTGTTTCCAAAGGCTCAGAGAGGCCCAAGGGTCCTGAGCTCTGGTTTATGCTGATTTTCCATAATGTATTTGAAGCTTATCTTTCTATACCTTATTGACTCAGAGTATATAAGAGCTTGCATAATATGAAAACTGTAAATGGAAGAAAGGTACCAATTATCAAATATGAACCAGATTTTAGGGTGATAAGACATTCAATTTTCATTACAGAACTGGCCTTGCTATTCCTTGATCCTGCCAAGAGGGTGATAGTAGGAGATTTTAGGTGTACCTGGCTGGACAAGATAATCTTTAAATAAGTTTAGTTACTAACTGTCTGTTTCATTGTTTGTGTGTGTGTGTTTGTTTGTTTGTTTGTTTCTATTGTTCTCAAATGGGAGATAATCTGACATGCAAATACTTACAGCACAGGTAAGTCACACAACTGATATTCAGGGGGGTTTTTTGACAAAAGTAATGAATTTATTGATGTGAATTTGACAGTCTGAAGATCAGGAAAGTAAGGTCTAGGTAGTACTCTAGAAGTACTAGCAAAATGGCAGATACAGGGTTGGAAAATACAGCACATAGTTGTAAGTCATTCTAATACGACAGACCTCTTCTCTCTTGTGTGGACGTGTACACCCCTACCTTCTGCAGTCAGCAGTCTCCTGCCAGAGAGAAGCATAAAAGATGTTCTCTTCCCTTGCCTTCAGAACAAATAAGAGGCTGGATTTACTCTGTTATTTTAAAGGGGGTGTTCCTCTAATTTGGGAGTAATGAGATTAATTACTTGAAAAGTAAAGGAAGGAGCTTGCATTTCTCTTTATTGTATAACAGATACTATTTTTTCTGAAGCAAGTTACAGAATTGTATACTTCAGAGATGTGTCTGTGAAGAAATAAGTGACTGATTGTATTAGAAGTTTGAGTTTATATGAAACAACGTAAGTGAGTTAATAATATGGCTTGAGACTTTTCTCTAGCTCTCACTGATTCTTGCCAGCAGCATGTATCAGATTAGGAGTATTTTACCATCAGAATAAACTACAAAAAAATTTGTGCTGGACTCTGTGCTCTAGGGAGCCTCTACTAACCAGTCAGAGGCAGCCAGCCTGGGAGGACACTGTTGTGAGCTACTTATAATTATGTATATTAATCCTCTCATGAGTGTCACAGGCAAACCACAGCTCCCATTATCTCTTCCCTTTCCTCACATCATCCTTCTTGTCCGACCAATTTCTGACTCTCTCCGTTGCCCCTTTGAAGTGGGTTTGGTCTTTCCAGCTCCAGCACAGGCATTTCTGTATATGCAGTTCCCAGCTGTGTTCCACAGGCCTATATTCCAGATGCCTGTGAGAACCAAACAAAGCATTACTGTCTATAGCACAAAGTATATGGGAACACATCTGGAAGAGGGAAATATCAGCTGCCTGATAACAAGGAGGCCACTGTGGATGAAGAACTATTATAAGGAATTGCAGCAAGAGGAGAAATAAACTGCCTATTTTAGGTTACTTTTTTTTTTCCCTAACAAACTAGGAGTTTTAAGCCTACTGCTGAGACATTAGTTATTTCTTGTCTGAGGTATTGTATTTGGTATTGTACTACAGTATTGTGGGCAGGTTGTAAAGGCACTCAACACTGTGGATTCTGTTTTGGAACCACATGAGTGGAATCCCTGCCTTCCCAGGTATTTTGCTTTGGGATCATTTTTTCTTTAAGAGTGATCTCTTGGTGACAGGATGGAGGTCAGTTTTCCCAGATGAGACTCGGGATGGGAGACTCAGCTTCTCAAGTACACGAGATCTGTGTGCCTTTGCTGTTGCTCAGCCTGCCTGTGTGCTGTCTGCTCTTGCTTTAGGCCATGTATGTAGTGTGAGACCCCAAATCTCTGAGGGAGATGGGGTGTTTGTCTCTCAAACAGGGCATCAGGTTTCAGGGCATCAGGATGAGGCGACTTGACTTAGCATCAAAATACAGGTGAAGCACATAAAATAGTAATATTGGCAGCTAAGAATAAAAAATGGAAGTGTGGAGAGGATATTGCAAGCATTACTTTAGAATGAGGGTAAAATTACTTTCCAGATTCAGTTAAGTGCTTAAGAAAGAGATTTCAAAAATTTAACTTGATATACACAAGAACAATTCTTAAAAAATCAAAAGAACAAAGTCATTTGTGCCATAACACAGCTAATACAGATTGTTTCAACACACCTAAAGCAGGTTGTGTCCTCTTTCATGTTGAGAGTAACATAATACTCTGTTTGTTTGTTTATTTTCCTGAGAATCTTAAACATAAAGCACTGTTCTGCACACTTGTTTTGTGTAAAGTCTGGATTTTGAAGGGATGTAAGGCACTGGATGTCCTTTTTTCTATGTTGGTATTGGGGAGTTACAGTTCTAGTTCTAGCTTCAGCCCCTAATAAACCATACCAGTGTAATGTTGTTCAGCCAAAAAGCAACCGTTACATTTGTACTATTTAAGCAAATTGGACAAGTGGCAGTAAAGCAGCCAATAGCAGTTTTCTCTCACTCATGTTTTTCAAAACATGTTTGATGGCCTCCATTTTATAGTCAGGAAAGGCAGCCCTCTGGTTCTATCATTTCTATTAAATGCCACTGCTTTTGAGTAACTGGCAGTATGCTTGCTTTCTCCTCACCGAGCAGTTTACTAATTCAGATAACTCCACAGTCACCAAAGGCTCCTTCTTTGGTTGCACCATAATCATTCTGACAGATCCAGGTAGAGTATTTGGCAGGGATAGCTCAAGGGTTCGTTCTTTTCAGAATGTTTACTTTACCTGACGTATCTTTCCTAGGTGCCATAGTGATTAGTCATCTGTATGTTATTTAAGGGAAGCTAAGGAATACTATTCTCTCCATGTAAGAAACAACTAAGGGGGCGTACAATAAAAATAAAAAAATAATACAAAAACCCTCGGCACTGAAGAAGACATGCTAGGAGAGGATTAAAATAAATTGCACGGCAAGCAAAACACTGTGTAGAGCAGTTTGTGCGTGTGAATTCCAGGTAGGGCAGAAAATTCTGACTGCCACCAAGATTGCCTGAAAATTCACACTTACAAACTACTGTAAACAAGATTTTAAAAAACTTATTTTTAATCTTCATAGACTTTAACTGGTTGTGTTCATATTTTCCATGTTGGGCTTCCTCCTGGGGCAAACTGTTTGGAATTACTATTATCAAAATGGTTTGGCTGTTTCTGGAAAGGAAGTGAATGTGTATTGCCCTGTATAAAATTTTGAGCACTTTCCCTCCAACTGAATTGAATCTTTCTTTTATTACTTCAAAATACCTTCAAAATCTATTGTCAAAGTGTGATCTTCTGTTCTTGAAGTACTGGTTTCTGTTGAGAAAGATGCTATTGTTGCTTTATTCCATAAGCTGAAATGATAGAGGTCTGTACAGTGACTCCAAATATTGCCAGTGATGCTAGTGAGCCATGGACTCATCAGTAAGATTCTGTGCTGTGACATTTGTGGAGAGCTGGATAGCTCTGAATTTTTAGAAACCTGGTAATTTGCAAATGGAGACTGTGAGCTGGGAGTTTAAAATCAGGGTGAAATCTGCTGGATAAATCATGGACAGCACTCACTTAATGAGCCGTTCAAATATTTTGTTCAAATATTTCAAGTGCAATATTTTGGTTTTTTCCCTTCTGATAAATGTGTGCCTTCAGGCCCTTTTTATTGCATGCTTTTCAAAACTTGCTCCAGAGACAGAATTATTAATTTCCTCTTAGGTTTCTGTATAGAAGTCAACACCACAGTGTTTCACAAACCATTAATGAAGTTATTTTCACCACACCCCGGTGAAATGAGGAGGAATTATTGTCCTCATTTGACAGATGGAGGCTGGGACACAGCAATTCAACATTGAAAGTATCTACTAATTTGGGAACCCAGGCTGAGACATCCTGCTCCAATCTTCTTTAGAATATTTAACATTGGATAGTAAGCTGAAAGCTGCATTTGTGAGTGATGAGCGCTTTGAGCAAGGTAGACCCCAGGTTTTAACCAAGGTTTTAAGTCAGGCACTGAGCATGTGAGGAACATACAACTGATAGATGACCTTGTGTGAAAAACTTAGTTTTAAGAAACTTGTCCTGTATCTCATAGACTGTCTTGTGACAAAAGCAGGTGTAGACTCCAAACTCTTCAGGGCAACCTTTAAACTACCTTAAGTAGGAGATTGTGGTTGTGGGTTGGTTCGCTTGTTTTTGTTTTGTTTGGGGTTTTTTTGTTTGTTGGGGTTTTTTTGTTTTGTTTTTTTTTTGTTTGGTTGGTTTTTTTCTTCTCGCATTCCTCACTCATTACATAGCTCTGAACCTGGGCAATGGTGATGCACGGGCAGCCCTTATCCTCAGGCAGCCGCCTCCTGCCCTGCGCTGGTGCATCCCACAGACAGCACATGCTATACACTGCTTGAAACAGTGACCTTGTTGAAAACTCAATTTGTG
>VWYH01002522.1:0-29383 GCA_013399365.1 Pampusana beccarii | reverse complement strand
TGTGATTCTGTGTGATTCTGTACTGTTCTGTTTCTGAACACTGGCAAGCGCTGAGTACAAGGCAGTGCAGCTTTCTCTAAAAATGAGCAAAACCGTTGGTGGAGAACAGCTTATGCACTCTGTGTTCGCATTGTGGTTTGCTGCCTAACAAACTCATCTTGCAGACGAGAAACAGAGCTCTTTACACTTACTGTGTAAAAAAGTCTATACTATCATTCAGTGTTATGGACTGTAGCAAGTGAAGGTTTTATTTGTTTTCACTTATATAATTGCTTGCATCAGATTTTACTTCCCCCCCTTTATTTTGTAGAAAAATTCCATATCTGAATTATTTGGAAAAAGAGTGAAAAAACAAGGTGTGCTGACAGCCTCCTAAAGTGGTGTATATTGTTGGAGTTCATTGTCATGCTGTAAAGAGAACAGTGTGTATTTCTTAGTGGTATCAGGGTGGCTGATAATAAATAATGCTTTTCAGTGTAGATGGACTTCTCCAGACCCACAGAGTTCCACTGGTACTGTCTTCTGCTACATGATGTTACTTGTAGACATTTTAGCATTGGTTTTGAAATATATTGTAAAAGTGAGAAAGTTTTCTTTCTTGTGAAGTGTAAAAGACCATAGAAAGCAGGGAGTTGTTTTAAGAAGCCACAGGTCTTTAGTTACTAGTCATGTAAGCAGAATTTGTGTGGTGAAAATGCCAAAACCAAGATCAACTGTGAAATCGGTTAAGAGCCCAGGGACAGCGCACGCTTCCTACATTCTCAGCACCAAACATCAGGAGCAAAACTCTGGCCTGCTGAAAGCTGCTGAGAGAACTCTCGCTGGTTTTTGCCTTGCCAATTTAGCAGAAAGTCTAGGCAACATTTCCGAGTGTTTCCCTTCTGCAGAGCACAAAGAACTTTCCAAAAAGACTAAGTAGTATTTAGACATAAACTACTTAAGTGGCAGTTCCGTGTTCACAAAGCAGGTAACCTGAAACAAACAAAAAAAAGGTCTTCCGCTATATTTTCTTTAAGTGAACAACCAAACCAACAAACCCCACCACAAGAAAACTCAGCTTCTTGGTTGAACCTGTATTTTGCCTCTGCTGAGTCGTGTCATCAATTCTGATGTTTTGGGCTTGCCAACCTCTCATCATTCTTAAGTACTTTTAATAAATATGTTCAGAGGCATGGAAAAAAGAAAGGGAGTATTAATAAAATTGAAATGAAGGGCTTAAATCAACATTAGAATTCTTAATTGTGATGTATCTGGCATGATTGTAGTTCTCTGGGTATTGTTGCCCAATTCACAAGGTACTTCTGTACTACAGAAGGGCTTGCTGCGGAAAACATCAGCCATTGGTATAGCACTGTTCGCGTTCTTCTCATGTGCTCCTTGGATTCCAAGACAGACGCATTGTAGTAAGAAATAAGGTACCAAATGAAACTGACTCTTGTGCTTTGTGGAGCAAACATGGTTGGAATCTGTCCCTGAAGTGGTTTAGGAACAAGGTTGGCCAGTCTTTTCTTTAAAGATTAGCAATGGGAAGGGCAGACAAACAGGTGGAGCTGAAAAGGAGCAGCCTTCCCAGCCTTCTTGCTGTAATCAGTGTCGTTCTGTCTTTGCCTATATAAAAGAATCCTGTATTTTGTTTTCTGTCCTTGCAGCTTTTAATTGGCTGTACTTGCAATTTTTAATTGCATATGCTGCTGAATCAGTTTGAGGAAGGAAGCCTAGGAGCCTAGAAGTTCATATAAATGGATATTTTGAATTGTCTTTAAAACAGATACAAGATAAATTCTCCACTAAATGACACTGATGTAACATATATGATTCTGTTTGATATTCTGCTTTGTGCCTCCTTTAATCTTCAACTCACAAGAAAAATTTAGGAATGTTTGGCTTGCCAAAACCTTCTTGTTTGTTTTTTTAGACCATAATCTTTCTTCTTTGGGTTTTTTGCTTGGTTGGTGGTATGTGGTTTGGGTTTTTGTTTGTTTGTTTGTTTGTTTGGGGGGGGGGGGGGGGGGTTTTTTTTTTTTTTTTTTTTTTTGTTGTTTTGTGGGGGGGGGGGGGGGGGGTTGTGTTATTTCTTTTGTTTGTTTGTTTCAGGCATCTCCTGAATCATTTGTAGGTTATTTTCTGATCCTCTGTTCAGCATCAGTTCTCTGCGTGGCCAGGATGGATCTGTGGGTCGGGATCAGTCACTTGTGTACTTTGCAGAGTAAACTTAGGATCTAGATTTAGTCTTTTATGCACTGAGAAGTATCAGCCATCTTTTTGTTTTGTTTAGCAATAAGAATTAGAATATAGAGACCAGTAATGTTGGAAGCTCCAGTTTTCATTTTTAGAATTTGTCTGGGAAAAAAATAGGTTGGGAGAAAGCTTAATAGAGTGGCTTCTGATTTAGTATCACTGCTATTTATAGCACTGAAGTGGCCACAGAGGAAGGTACATGCCCCAGAGTTTATGCAGTTTAAGGATCCAGTTTTAGAGACTGATTTAAGCATTATGCTGAGACAATATATGGCATGGGGCTTTGTACCCTTGCAGAGTGAAGAAAGGCCTGGGGCTTGTGCAAGGAGTGGACAGAGTGGTTACCAGGCACTCCCTCAGTAGGATTTAAAAACCAGGGCTGGTTTTCTCCTGGGACTGAGATGCAGGTGCTGAGTGCAATACAAGGGTTTTGCCTGCACTCTGCAGAGCTTTGGACCAGTTGAGGTCATGTCACTCAATCCTGTGGATCTGAGCTGCTTTTTCCCATGCTTGTGCCCCCTGAAGAGGCATGTCCTGCATTATTTACTAGGCCAAATGGAGAGAGAAGGTAACAGCTGGCACCAGAGTGGAGAGGGAGCCTTTTTACCTGGCTTCGCCATCAGACCAAGACAAGCATCAGATTCTGGCACTGAAATACGAGTCCATGGCAAAGCAGTCTAAAGGCTTTCAGCAGCTATCATAAGTCCCAGGAGGTCTGGGGAAATTCTATGCGTTAATCTAGATGCTTTACATGTCTGCACCAGTGGTATCCCTCCTCCCACCCCCTCATCGCCAGTCAGTTCCTCAGGGTCTTTTCTTAACAGATTGATTTTTCCATTAAGCATCTGACTAGCATTTCCTCACCCATCCTTGTATTCCTTGCTGCCCTTTTCACTGCTTCATAGTTTTTGTGGTACTTGGTCATTCCTATTGCACGCTCTCAGAAAGAGCTATGCACTCTGGATAATCTGCTTGTTTCTCTACCTAATATCTTCAGAGAAACTTACCAGTACTGCTGGTACTCCAGAATACAAATGTGACAGTGGTATCAAAGAATCATAGGCAGTAAATAAGCTTGAAAACTTGGGCATTTGCCTTACAAAACAAGTAGATAAAGAGAAACGTACCATAAAGAGGCCAAATGGGTACTGGAAATAATAGTATACGTTTGAACAACCTTAAATCTGCAGCCTTGCCTCTTGTTTGATAGCGACATAGTTGAATCATGCTGTAGTTCTATATTCTTTGGTGTAGTTTACAGTATAAATGAAGAAAAAATAAAATAAGTATCAAAAATAAAGCCATCACCCAGGATTCTTTCCTAAACAAAAATTTGTCAACTACTTAATAATTGCTCCTGTGGGATGAAGATAAAAGGAAAAAGAAACACAGCTCTGTAATTATTGTTGAACTAAGTAATAGGTTATTTTGGTTTTCATTCTTAAGTAGATAGATGGATGGATAGATAGATAGATAGATAGATAGATAGATAGATGGATGATAGATAGATAGATAAGTAAATCGGAGGCATGTACCAATTCACATTAGCCAGACAGGTGATGGTGTGATTTCACAGTATATCACAAAGCCTTGTCCCACACTTGGTGCCCCAGCTGAGAGGGAGAAAGTAAGAAGCATAAAACTGATTCCATTTTTGTCGTGTGGAACACTGTGGTTTGGGATTCAGACATTTTGAGAGTGGAAAAAAAGAATCTCAAAAGAGTTTGTAGTTTAGTGAGTAAAGTACTGGATACAAGCCAAACTAAACTTATATAAGTATGGTGGTCTCAGCTGACTTTCTAGCAAACTCATCATGAACAATTATGTGTAATTTGGTACAACTGCCAGCTCCAACGTAGAGGCCCTCTATACTGAGCTACAGAAGAGACTGAATTACTTCCCATACCTAATGGGAGCATTGCTCCTTGCTCAAGGGCGTATCATGAATACAGGCACTACTGTTAAATCCTCACTGAACAAATACCAACCCTCATGCTGGACTGTGGGCAGAAAGTCTGTGCTGATATTAAAGAATCAGAGTAGGTTCCTCACAGCAGGCACGTTTTCTTGGCTTTGATGGCTGGCTGTAATGGCCAGATATAGTCCTGAGAGAGTCCATAGAGAGCTTATGTTTAAGATGTATGCATATTTATACATTGTCCTTCAAATCTTTGACATTTCTAGACTGGAGTTTTCAGAGGAGCAAAGAGTAATTAGGTGTCTAAATGTCAATGAAAACATATTAGGCTCCCAGCCTTAATGTTTAAAACTACCCGTGTAGCAGCTGCAATATAGTGAGGGTAAAGTTGGTGTTGATTGGCATTACCTGGGAAAACCAGTACTCAGGGAACTGGAAGCCTTTGGAAAGATACAAGTATATGATTATTTCTTCAACATAAATGTGATATTCTCTCAGGAGTTTGGGTGTCCTTAGCTGAAACAGAATTTCACCTTTACTTCTTTGAACATTATGTTCTTATTTTATGAGTAGAGGGTGTCTTGTGAAGTCTGTCCTCTGAGGTCCTTTAGTGTTATATAAATGTAATGAGCTTTAAGAGATAAGACGACAGACTAGGTTCCTGAGTGAAATAAGTCCACTGAATTTCAAGTAATCCTTTCAGAGAAGATGAGACCACAAATTTGAGCCTTATGTGTAGCCTGGTTGTTGCTAAGTCATTTTGTATGTCTTTTTAGCTTGATCACTCTTCTGTACAGATTCATTGTATTTTATTCAATCTTTTCATTGTTATTCCTTGAAATCCAGGGTACTCTTCTCTGGTTGTCCACAGAGCTGCGTGTAGTAGCAGGCTTCTAAAAATATAGCCTGTTTACACATTTACAGTTATGCCCACAAAGAAGAGAGAGGATGGTAAACTTGAAATCAGATCTTCAAGCCACTGCATGTTTCAGGAAGTACTAGGCTGATGTAGATATGCAAAACTTGAGTATAAATATTGACAAGACCCTCTTTAGAATTTATGATACATGTAGATATAAGAAAAATATTTTGAAATGTGTTACTAACCATGAGTGCATTTATTAACTTGTAAAAGAACTAAAAAATTCTGCATACTTGGGAACCAGGCTGCCTCATTCCCCCTGTTTCTGTTTTGGGGGGGAGGTTGTTTTGGTTTGGTTTGGGTTGGGTTGGGTTTTTTTTGTTTCGTTTTTAATTGCAACACTCCTAAGGGTGAGAAGGATTTGTGCTGAGAAAGACACAATGCATCTTTAAGGTGCCCCAGGCTGACCATCCCATCAACCAAAACACTCTACCACATCCTGGCTGATAAAATGCTTCTGCAGGCTCCCTATGGTATACTTCACTGCACAAATAAAAGCTGTCTTACTATAATGAAATAACAGGCCAGATCACTGTACTAGGATTTCCTTTGTATCCTACCTCTCTCTCTTTTCTGCAGCTTTAAGCTATTGGAAGCATCTGTGTTACTTAAAGGAATGTATATTGTTGTAGTACCCTAGTAGATGCAGTTATCAAAAGAACTAAGAATTCCTTTGTCACATAACATTAAAATGTCTCAGAAATTTATGTTTTTCTACCCCTGAATAAGCTTTTTGATATGACATACATACTTGTGCAATTTCTTTGCTTTTGCTCTGTGCTGTATCTCACACTACCTGTACTTGTCTGCCTTCTGTGTATGCAGTCCAGTGTGTTCTTCTCTCCTGAATGTGTTAGGCCTGCTTAGTATTTAGAAAGTGCATCGCTCTACCCAACAGGATTAGGAGGTCTCAAAGCAGAAAAGTATAACAGCATCAGAATCACATTGTGAGAAATCACAGAGGAATAGCAAGACTTATATGCTGAGATGAAAGAAATTTGAACTGTTTAATCTTGTAGCAGAAAATCACAGAGGAAGTAGAAAAAGGCTAAAAAGTAGCTGCCATAAAAATATGCTTAAGAAATTAGGTTAATTTACCATTTGTTATTAGACTTTCATATAAATAAGTTGTAAATATGTTCGAAGGCTCTAATAAATACTTATTTGCCATGGTGTGTAATTAACAACACAACCGTGCTGTGATAAGGCATAAATATGAATAGCCACTGTCAGAAAGCAGCAAGCTGTGCTCCCATGAGGGAATCTGAGCTGGCAGCTGATGTTGACTCAAGCACAGGCCATGCCTACACTGACAGGCACAGTCTTGCAGGGTCTGACCACAGTGGGCAGCTGGTGCTGATAATGATGTCCATCAACATCCTGGCCTTGGCAAGGGGGTGAATCAAGGCCAGGGTATAATGAGGGGCTCCTAGATGTAGCACAGCTCAAGTCTTAAATAGCAGCTTCGGTGTTGCTATACTAAGTTCAGCTCCTGACAGGTAGTGGAAGGTGTTGCAATAGCTTGTGATAGGCTTACAAGTGTCAGTAGATGAGGGCTTTTCCTGTGAATAATTCTGAGTCCTGTAGAGGTGTATGTAATGCTTCTGTGCTGGAGCCACTTTTGCATTGTCATTTTGTAATTTAAGAACCACAAGCAAACCAGTTTAATTGCTCCACTCAAGCTCCCTCAAGCTCACTGTCATGTCAGCTGTAAAAGTTGAGCCACCATAAGAATCCATTTGAAGGGAATTTGAAAAAAACAGGTTTTGGAACAAGACAGTCCATAACATGGCAGACTGAGGAGAAAACAGTCTACAGAGGTTTCAAGAGTCACTGTGCACTAGCTTATGGTGCAACAAGGTTAACTGAACAATGCAAGGTTACCTCTATTATAACTGGAAGAATCAATGGAAGCTGTGGCTGAAGGGAGGAGCACTCTGATGGGTAAGGCTTCAGTCTCCTTGCACTCCAGTAGCTTGCAGAGCAGCTACAAAATTATTGTTAGTGGGTTGGGAACCATCAGGTCAGCGTAAGGGTCTGGCAGCATCCTGCTTCTGTCAGTTCCATTACTGTGAAGCATTGACACTGCTTTCCATACTGTGACCGATGTCTGCACCTGCATAAAAAGTGATAGTGATATTCTTTGTAGATAACTAATGTTAATTTTCCATTGTCATTATGAATAAAATTTTCCCAATAGGAGAATAAATGTATTCCAACAGTGATTCTCACCAGTTTTGTGCAGTAGGAGCCAATAGCTGCAGATTAAATATGCCTCTAGTATGTTTCTACTCTTAGCCAAAACTGGACATTCAAACTAGAACTATTTGGTAATACCAGATGTAAGAGAGAGGTAAACTAAGCCCATGTCATTTGTTTTATTGTGGCTAATACTGAAGATCATTGCAAACAATAATGACTTTTTTTGCGGGTACTATTTGGGTTTTATTTTAAACCACAATGGTAATTATTTAATAAAAGATCAAGAAGTAAGGGAGAAAGCTGAACAATGTACATTTAATATTCCAGCAAGCAAATGCTTTAGATCTGATAATTCACTTTAGAACCTTTTCTTGTTATGAGACTTTAATATTCTTTGTTACATCAAGAATATGTGCTTGTAATTCTAAACTTAATAATCAAACATCTTTAAACATGCACTGCCCATTAAATCATACCCTTTCTGAAGGAAATCAACACAACTTTGCAAAAGCCAAGTTTAGCCTTGCACAGCAAGTCTGCGTGACAAGGCTTCTGCTTAAATCTCTGAGGAAAGTGGTCTTCAATGAGATGAAGTAGTTATATTTAAATATAGGAGGAACATTAAAAGATAGATGAGAACGGACGGGCCATGCTTGAGCAGAAAACCTGGGCTGTCCAAAAGACAAAACAAAACAAAACAAAACAACCAACAAGCAGCAACCAAAAGTACAAACAAACAAACAAAAAATTTTGACAGCATAAGCAGTAGAAAGAGATAGATGAAATTTACCAAATTATCCTTTACTTCAGGTTTGTTAAAGTCAAGGAGTTCAAATAACAATGGAGTAAGAGAAAACTGTGCAATGGTCAGCAAGATGAATTTGAGCACACACTTTGTGAGCAGTTTATTTGCGGCTTGTTGTTCCGTTGGCTGAGCTATAATGACACAGTCTGGCCAAGCTTCCCATTTTTGGGACATAACACAACACGCCAGCGTTGTATTGAAAGAAATTTCATTTTGAGATTTTTTTTGTTTCTGTTTTTTCTCTTCCTA
The DNA here is from genome assembly GCA_013399365.1 of Pampusana beccarii. Lineage (NCBI taxonomy): Eukaryota > Metazoa > Chordata > Aves > Columbiformes > Columbidae > Pampusana > Pampusana beccarii. Next base: position 21,049 of record VWYH01002522.1, on the reverse strand, counting down.
TTTTTGAGTGTGCAGTTACTACTATGCCATGCAAAACTTCTCTATTCAGTCTTGCCTTCTACTGAGTAACGAGGCAAGACTCTCAAAATCCTTTACTAGGTTCCCATGCTCAATTAGACTTTTAAGAAAGTCTTTCTTCCAGGATGACCTCTTCCAATTTATGTGGCACACCGCTTCTATGAAGTTAATGAAAAGCTTCAAGGCTATTCCTGATGTTTAAACTGAGAGTAAACTTTCCTGGCCAAACCCAGAGCTTGTAAATGCCCTTTATCTAGTTCTATCCTATGTGAAACATTTGTAAAAGGGGAGAAGACTTCATGAGTACACATAATACACTATTTTGAAAAACTGTATTGTAATCCTCATGCTGAACCTCAGCATTTCCTTTTTGGGAATTGCAGCTAGTAGCTTGTGGTGTCTTCTGTAATAACACTGGCCCTTTGCTTCTTGCATATTTAATGAAGCTGGAGTTTGATATTACTTTGCCATCTCATCTACTCTCATACTTTCTTAATTTATTCAGCACAGTAAAAATGTAGGGTTTCTGCTTTAGTATGTTGTTTGTATACTAAAAGCAATAATATTTCTTTTTTATTCAGGCAGGTTTTGATGTGACTGATACGCTTGGCTCTTACCTTAATAAAAACATATTAATGCATAAAAATGAACTCTTTGTTTATATAATATGGTTTGTTGTTGACTTAAACATATTTTAAGAGATGTTTGCATTTTGGGAGTGGATAGTGTTGCTTTTTTGATGCATGACCAGGCCCAAATTGAGCCGTGATGTTTTCCCACTCGCTTTGAAACTGATGCATTTTGGGGATGAAGAATATAATCTTCCAGCTCTTTATTTTCTGCCCTTGAGATTTTGGAGCCAGAGTTAATATTGGCTCCAGAATTTAAATGAAATGTTTTAGATGTTGTTTTTAAAGCAGTAGAAGTTTTGGTCCGAAGACACATCAGTTGCAAAATGAATGGAGAAACATTGCCGATGAAGTAAGGCCAAGGGGAGGACCAAAAGACCGAGTTTAACTGCACTTCTCTCTGCATGCAATCTCTTCTTGAAAGAAGAATGAATTCAGTCTGACTACTGTAATTTGCTCCATTATTTATTGTTATTTCCAGTGATCAATTAACAATACTATTCAAAAATGATAAAATCTTAACAAAATAGAACAGCAGTAAATTCATTCACTGTGCTTGAGATCAGAAGCAAGAAAATACTTTTCAAAAGCTTACAATTTTCCCATTCCACAGCTACCCTAAGGAACACCTGTGCTCAAACTTTATGTGCTGGGAGTTCATAACAGCTTTTGGCAGACTTGTACCTCATTAGCACTGGAGATTTCCACTTCCCTTCCCCATGTTTTGGCCAGCTGGTGGAAAAATACACCTCTTAATATATGTCAAGCCCTAAACCCAGCTATGTGTTCAGTGCAGTAAGCACTGCAATGTGTTTGGGCAGTCAACAAGTTCATGTAATGCAGGACAAGTGAAAGGGGATTGCCAGATGCTGTCAACCCCTTTCCTCTCTATTGGAAGGAGCCATTATATGAGCATGAAGAGGCTGTGGGCTGTTGGGGAAGAGCTTATCACAGGTGACAATATCAGAGAACTTGACTTTTAAATAAGCATAGTGAAGTACTAGAAAATATTCTGTGGAAAGTTACATGTTAATAGTCTGCTCTGCTACTTTCAGAATTTGTTTTCTGAGTGGGTGGCAACTGCATTGCTGCTGGCTAGTCCTGGTAGCTAAAATATGGCTGTTTCTGTTCAGAAAAGGATGATCACATGCTGTTGCTGTAAAAAAGTGACTGACTTTCTTTGGTGGCTGTAAATCTATCTAGTTTGAAATCTTTCCAGTAATAATAGGTATTATAAAACCTTGTAGGATATCAGATTTTGCAGATTCCCTTACACACTCTAATCACATCAGCCGAGGCTTCAGCCGTGTTGCTGTCATTTATGTCCTCATATTGCCCAGTCTTGAGCATGAGCAAGTCTCTGATATGCAGTAAAAACAGGACAACGCAGAGCAAGTGAAATACAGCAGTTTTCCAGAACTCTTTGTTGGACTCTTTGCAAGCAAAGTGGTCACACGATCACATATCTCCTAGCATGTGGAGCTGCACTATGCATGACATCTGCCAAAACTCAGATTGTTGTTAGGCTCCTCTACTGAGTCATCTCTTTTCCATAAGGTAGCTTAGCTTGCCTTTAAACTCATCGTATAATAACGACTTGATTTCTTTAAATAACAGGTATCAACTGAAAACAGTTCAGATATAATGGCCTGCCATTCTCTGACTGTCTCCGAGTTTCAAAAGATATATCTATTTGACTGGTTCACAGCCCTTTAAAAAAAATTCCTTTACTAATGTTTGCTACTTAAAAGTGTCTTCCTTCTTGCTTCACCTTTTATGGGTTATTTTATGGGTTACTCAGATACTTCCTACCATTTTGATAGTTTCTGGTTTACACAGTATCTCCACTGTGACTGGACAAATCTAGGAAAACGGTGAGTTGGTACTACTCAGAACTTTTCTTCCTATGTTGCGTCATTTTGCTACATGCTGAATTCAGAATTCTGTGTCTATTTCTGCAATGTTTATTTATGCTCTGCGCCACCTGATTCTGTGGTGGAAGACAGGCTGAAACAGAGGTTGTTAACAGAGTCATGTAAGATTGGCTTGGTAGCTGAGAGTGTTGTAGTTTTCAGAAGTTCTTATCTGTTGTGATGAACTGTCATTTTTATTTTTAATACTACTGAAGCTAAGAAAATAGAAAGATTGTTTGTAGCTTTGTTAAAAGATCTCTAAAAATATGGAAAATCCACAGTCTAGAATGTTTGGGGGTTTGGTTTTGTTTCTTTAAATAATAACATTCCCATCATCCTGTACTCAACTCTTTTCAGTTTTCAAATAAATCACATTTACAATCTAATGGTTTATTTAATCTCTCACATATACACATTCTTCCTTCATTGTGAAGCAGTCTCTCTTGGAGCATGCTGTTTGGTGTAAAGCCCTAGTGCACCTGTCACACATACCATTGTTGGAAAAATATAGCTCAAAAATGCCTGGTTTTTGAAGCTTTTTAACAAGGGTCATGTGCATCTGTAATTTATATCATGTTGCAAACAACTTATTACACCAAAACTTAAATGCAAACTACAGCTCCTAGAAAGTTTATTTTGTAACAGAAATTGGTATTTTAGTTGTTCTTGTGACATTAGGTTTGGTTTGTACTCTTGTTTATTAGTATACACTTGTTAAAATAAAGCATTCTTGGTGTGAGTGTTTCAACAAATCTGCAAATTAGATCTGCGCTTGGATACAAAACAACGAATAAGAATGGAATTCATATAACTTTTTATACAGCATATTCACGAACCACAATCTGAAATTTATTATTCTTTACTATATGTCAGATTTAAGATTACAGAAGTCTCTGCTAATTTATGATGAAAATTTGCTTATCACAGGTGAAGAAAACATCCTAGTCTGTTTGGGATATATTTATTGAAATAGATGTGCTTAGCATTAAGATTGAATTTGCCAGGACAAAAATAGTGTATATGCTTAGCTTGAGGTAAATGTTCGTTGATTGGTTAGTGTTAGAATACATGGATAAAACTGAAAGATTGAGAACAGCAATCAAATCACTCCTCCACTTCTAACATGTTTGTCTGAATATTTTCGGTAGTTTGGGTTTTGGTTTTGTTTTTTCCACAAGGACCTAAGAAAATACATTTCACTATTTAAAGCCAAAACTGTTCATGACACATTTGAGTTAGTTTTCTTAGCTATAATCCTTCTTGTTTGTCAAAACAGCTGTGAAGGCACCTCTGCTTTTTAAAATAAATTGGACATGGAAATAATTTCTAGGCATCTGGAGACAGCATATTAAGTGTACCTGGGTCTGAAAGTTGAAACTCTTGGGTGAGGTTACTTGGGAAGGCTGAATATTCATTAGCTTTCAGCCTGATCTGTAGACACAGAAATCACTCCCAAATATGTAGTGATTTCCCTGTAAAGATTTGCAATTAAAAAAAAAAAAAAAATCCTTCTTTAAAACTTCACTTACCTTTTGCATCAAGCTTATCTCAGTGAAGATTCTGTCCTAATGTCCTGGTTAATCAACAGAAACTTCAGTCTGAACAGGCTGAACTTCAGAAACTGCCCCAAGGTCTACTGAAATCCTAGGGATCAATCCAGACTCTGATAGAGCCCAAATAACCTTTTTGCATGGAAAAACTCAGCATTTTACCTTTAAAAGTATTACCATTTATAGGTTAAAATATTCTGAAAGTAACTTTCTTCTGAGGGACTAACAGAGTAGTCTCTGTTTTATCCTGGATTTGAAAAAAACTTTATAAGAGCAAAAAGAATGGTTTAGCTTTCCTAATTTTAAGAGTAGCAGAAAAAGAGGTTTCTAGGGTAGGAAATATGTCAGCTGTAGGCTTGCTCAAGATATTACACAGCTGTGACTCGATCTTAGGAAAGCTGTCTCGTTGTTGTTGTTTTCTGAAGTGGATTCTTAGAATGGAGTCAGCTGTAGCACTTATCATACCTTCTATCTCTTAGAAAGCAGTACATGAGAGTTGTGCTGTGCCTTGGGGATCAAAGGAACAGAGCCTGGGGATTCTGGGTGAATACAAGGAGAGAAGCAATGAAAAGAGCAAGGGAAATTTTGGAGGGCAGGTGAGGGAATATCTCTCCTTACCATGCATTTCACTGTTGTTGATGCTTAAGGAGTGTAATACCTGTATCTTGCTTTCTTCTGATACTCTGTTATCAGCTCAAGGTGCATTGCATGTTTTCCCTTTTGATGAGTGGTTGCTGACGGCCTCACATGCAAGGATTTCTGAGAGCTACCGTGCCTGAACTTATACATGGATCATATGTTTCAGAATATTACCTTTCCATTTCATTTTGCACAGGAAATTCCAAGTGTCTAGAGTGTTCTATTTTTCATGTGAGTTTAGGCTGAAGTAAATGTAGGGAAAACACTAGATGAGAATTTACTGCTCAACTAATTCTCCAAGCCAGAAGTAGGTTCTAGTCAAAACATGTGTAACCTCTCATGTATGGAATCACTCACTACAGTTGTGTTGTACCAGGAGTTACATGGCTGAAATTACAGTTCTAATAGTATTTATTATTCAACTGCTTCTTTTCAGTGTAGATTTGCTTGTAAGATAAGCTCCAGGTCTCTACCTCTTTTGTCCTTTGCTTCATAAAAGAAGGAAAATCAACTGAAACCAAACATCAAATCAATGATAAGAGGCATGTGGCACAGGGGTGTCATGGGAATTACTAATTGTTTCTTCCCCATGTTCTATGTATGTGTATTCAAAGAAAATGTTTTGCATGCTATTGGGAGCTTTATAAAGATTTCCTTTCTATTTAAAGCAGTTTTAAATGCATTGAGAGCTCTGCTCCGCCATTATTCAGAATTAATAGAAGTTGCCTGATCAGATATTTACAGGATTTGGGATCTGTAAAATGTATCTTATGGAAATCATCAGTAAAGACAGAATTCAATAAGTACAATTTTTTATATTGTATGCTTTATCACCTACTGCCTTTATTTTTTTTCATCTGTCTTAAAGCCTACTGTTTGCTGAAGATCTTGTATTATAAACAGATACAACAAGAACCTATAGGACACATTGTAGAGAGAACTTTATGTTTTAAACTTCTCTGTTTTGGAGTTGGGTCAGAACATCCTTCAGGGATGATGGCTCAATCTCTCTCACCACTTTCACTTTTCTGCTTTGCTGTCAAGATAACAGTGGTGCGTATAACCTGATTTTTTAGTATGGCTGTTCACTGGTCTTTTATGGAATACATTGGGCTGGGAGAGCATTGTATATATAGCCTTAGTATATGTCAGATGCCTACAGTTGTGGTTCATCTTGGTAGGTTAAAGTCCCTAGAGAAGACTTTGGAAGATGATTTAATGGGGCTTTGCAACAAGGATAGATTGAGTGAAGTTTTGTGGCAAAAATAAGGGCACACAAGAGAAATGATTTTTCAGTCTACTTCTATAAATTTGGTAGTGTCTGAAACAGCAAAGGTTTCACCTCACTCTAACAGATGGGAGTGCTCAAAACTTGTCTGTATTTTGTCCTGTTCTTTGAACCATTTTCACCTTTCAAACCAATACAGGGGTAAGCTTTCTGGCTGATTTTAAGCCATTTGTTCTCTTTGGAGTTGACTTTCTCTCAGCTTTTTGAGAATTGTATGGTGACTTTGCAAATTGGAAATGATATCATTATAGGCTTTCTCCAGCTAATAGTTATATCCTATTTATGCTAATGAAGTGTGTCTTATTTTACTATTTTTTGTAGCAAGTGTTCCTCCTTTCTCTACCCATCTCTTTAAATCCTAGTGTGAGTAATTGCTGATAGTGAGCTCCCAGCTTTCTTCACCCTTGGCAGATGGTAAAGGCTTCTTCATCAGGAGTGAGTGGGGGTTTTTAAAAAGTCAGCGTTCTGCAGCTCTGTTTGCTGCTAAGACTGAAGAGCTGATCAGCACTGCTTTTAAAAGCCACAGGACCTGTTGTGGCTATGGGAATGTTTTCTGTGTTATCATGGACGCAAAAGAAGGGTCATGGATATAAAAATGGGCACGTGAATGCTTAAAAACTGAATAAAGAAAACAATCGCCCTAAACGATGAGGTATTAACATTTCCCTTTGCAAACCCATTGCTACACGCTACATCGAACGCACACTCCCTTCATTACCCTTCTCCCTGATTCTTTTCACAAAGGAAATATTTTCGTTTATTTTTGTTTCTTTTAGTTTGGATGGCAATTTCAAGTGGTGTTTTGAAGTGGTATGAACTCTCATGCTATCCTGTATTTGTAAAACACAGTACATTTTTACAGTTTTTCTGTATGTTTGTAATAATTGGTACACTTCATGTTTGTTGAGGTCCACGCTTGTTTGCAACTTAGACGCGTTTTTTTAACACTTACATTTCTCATGGTTCATTCATACTACACAAGGTTTCAAATATTGCAGAGAAGAGTGGGTGCAATTTTTAGAGGCCTTTAAGGTCATTTGGGGAGTTTAATCTTGTATTATGTAAAGAACATGATGTTTCCTCTGTTAAAGTTTTAACAGAATTAAGTCATTCAATTTGCTAAGTCCAGGATCAGAATCCTAGTTGTCTTAATTAAATTAATAAGTGTTGAATAAAGCATATCCAGAAAATAAGTCTCTTGTGGGTAACAGGAGCAATTTTGCCTGAGTAAAAGACAGAAAATTAGCCCTTATAGACTTAGCTTCATTATTAGTATAATAAAAGAGTGGGAGACATAATACCATTCTCTACGTATAACAGATTCTTTACTGAAGCACCTCAGGATACTTCTCAAGCAAAGATGAACTGCTAACGAATTATTATAATGCAGATGGATCCACGGTTGTCAGTCCTTTAAAAGAAGCTCTTTTTTTTTTTTTTTTTTTTTAATCACTGACTGCAGTTCTTGCAGTAAGCGGAAGGCTATTAATTGCATTTAAAACAAACAAACAAAGCTCCCTAGCATCTGAGAATGCCATTTTGGCTCTTGTTTTGACTTTAACGCTAAGCAGAATTGGCTAATGTTTTGCTTTTTCTGATGCTTGCCACATTCAGAGCTGTTAACTAGCAACACATGGCATGAGAGAGGAGTCAAAAGAAAACAGTGGTCAGTCTTTTGTCTTAATGATTTGGGAGTGTCTGTCACTTCAGTGACCTTTGACCTTAACATCTTCTGTTAATTCTCCTACATCTTCCTCTCCCCACAGATGTGCATATTCTTGTGCTGCAATAAAGGTTATCATATTCTCTGATGAGTTACAAATTCGGGTACTTGCATAAAATACTAATATAGTAACCAATTCTTAATGAAGTGATGAACCTGCTTCCTAGTCCAGGGGAGAACTGATATCTATATGAAGCCTCACCTCATATGGGTATGGTGGATCTGAAAATCAATTTGTTGGCAGTGCTGGGATTAATGGGAATGAACCCAAAATGAAGGACTGCAACATCAGGCTGAAGAGATTATCACTGATCCTACAGATTCAGATATGCTGGATGTGCCTTCACTTGAAAAAAGTTGTTTTATCATCATTTCAGTACTGCTGCCACCTCCTTGCTGTAGTTCTGTCCTCTTCTAAGTTTTGACAGGAGATACTTGAATTTATTATTGGCACGGTAAATATACCATACAGTTATTCTTAGACAGCATTTTTCTTAGGCGTGCTGGAGGGAAAATGCAGAAATTTGGGATGAATGAATGCTGGACGGGAATTGAGTGTGTAATTACTGTGCGATACTTTGGCTAAGGAAAGCATTCACCAAGTTCCTGTCCTTCACATTCCTTTTGCACGGTGACAAAACAAAATTTTTCTGGAGTATGTCAGCCTTTCAGAGTCAAGGAAGCTTGCCTTTTTTTTTTTTTTTTTTTTTGGTGTTTTACTCTATTTCCCTGAGAGTCTTGTGTTCAGCTGCAGTTGTTCCTAGGAGCCTTGACTGGGTGATATCTGATGTGGTAACAGTTAAGTCAGAAGAGGTCTCCTCATTTGTGGGTCTGGAGTATAAAAGTACATTTTCTATTTAAGACACTATGTTTTCTTAGACGTGGTCTTAATTACTGTAGGATAGGTTACTACAAGTTGGAGGCAAAGAAAGTGCAATCGTACCAATTATTCCTACTCTCCATTTTCTTCACATTGCTTCTGCTGAGCGTTCCTGAATGGACAAATAACAGGCCTCTCTGAGCTCATCGACTTAGTAGATCTCAATTGCTGGGCTGATGCCAAGGTGTAGGCTTTTTGTGTGGTTGTTCTGTAAATACAGCTACCTTGCTGTGATAATGCTAAGACATAAACCCCTTTTAAATTCTTGGCTTAGAAATGCCTTCTTGTTTGTCTGAGGTCAGTGTATATGTTTGAATGTTTCTGAGACAGTATCTCTGTCTTATTCATTTGACACCAAGGAATAGGCTCTTCTTTATGAAGTTCTGGCTAAGTAATTCTTAACTGGGCTGATGTCATAACCCCCTTCATTCATTGGCTCATTAGAGCCTCTTTTTTAGTAGTTTGATGTCAAATGACAGGTTGTATAAGCATGGGAACTGTTTTCACAGTGCTATGTTGATTTGGTGTCAATGGTCAGACTTATACAGGTTCACATTTCAAAAACGAGTTTAGTGAAATGCTATCAGCTCATTTCTGTCTCTTTTTTTCCTTTGTTTTTCTTTCATGGTCAGGTGAGTCTGCGTGTGTGTGAGTGTGTGTGTGTGTTGAGGATGGGATTACTGCCTTGTCTGCTCAAGCTGCCTGGGTTTGTGTGAGCGCCCAGACTTCTGCGGTGTTACTGGCTCAGCATTTTCAGTATGTCACTTTGATTTCTACGCTCCTCTCTTTGTAGGATTACTGGCTCATTTTATTCAGCCACTGTCAAGATCTAGTGAACAAGAAAATTTGGTTTCCCCTAACATGGCAGAGCTGGTATGAAGGCACAAGTTTCTCAGGAGCTATTTGCTCAACATTCCCAGATAACTTTGGTTTCCTTTTCCAACTTAGGTGCAGTGTTTTATGTGTTAGGTTAGCACACTTGGACATGGCCATCTTCAGCTGCACAGCACAAGAGTTGTTCAACTATCCTATAGTTTACTTGTTACAGAGGGATTATTAGCTCCTGAGGGTGAAATTTTTCCTTCTAATTAGACCATTGCTTCTTACAACGTCTCCAGCACCACCACATAACCGGTTAACTCTGTTAGGTAACGCTCTGACAAATGACTCTGTATTTGGAATAAAGCTAATAGTTTGCAGTTTCAATAGACCCTGTACCTAGAGCTAGATCCTTCTTCTGTATTTTTACTATTTCACATTATTTGTGACTCTGCAACAGAGAGTTTGGTATTCAAATGGATCTGCATGGTCTCATACCAGCTGTACCCACACTGTGTCATATGAGGATGAAAATATGCATGGTATCTGGATGTTGATTCAGGTATCTCAGGCTCTCAGTCACTTTGGTCTTTGTTTCCATGTCTGCCTTCCATGGAGGCAGATGTGTTTCAAAATAAATTGGATTTAAAACTGTGTGATTACTGTGGCAGTGGTTTCTGGCAAATAGAAGATGTTAAAGCTGGAAGAAGACTGCAGGTAAGATGTTTGGCTCTTACAATATTAATGACTGAAAGGTTTACCTAATTGTAATTACATTATTCTATTTGATTCAATACGGGTTGTATATGTACATCAAAAGAGTTGACAGAACTCCGTTTGGTCAGAAAAGGAACAGGGGCCTTGTTCGAAGAAAATATTATTTGCATCATATTATTAAATAGAACACTTAATCGGCTTCTTTGCCAAAAGAAACCTTCCCATTATACTTGTTACAAAAACTCCCATAGAAGAAAATCACAAAGGGAAACTGAAGTGTTGCAATGCTGAATATACTCTCCATAGTTTTTCTATATGCTAGTCTAAGGTACGAAGAGCTGACCAAAGGTTAATATTAGAAAATCTAGGTTTAGCTAGAGCTATGTGTTCTGGGAGGTCTGAATTTCAGATTTTGCAAACAGCTCAAGCAATTCTTTGAATGGTTTTGTCAGTTGGCTTTCTCCTTTACGCTTTTTCTGAGCTTTTTTCAGGTTTAATATTATCTCATCCTGAATAAATTACATAATGGGAAACAAGAATTACTGTCCTGTGAAGCTGATTTCAAAAGATAGTTCACATTAATGTGAATCAGCCTGATTCATATCAGATTAACAGAAATCTGTTCTAGATCTTACCACATGAGTTTGTTTGGACGTTCCCAAGCCTGCTTTGCTCCAAGGAGGCTGAATGACTGGAGAAAATTTTATATTAGTCTGGTAAGAGTCATCATTTGCCTTTAGAGACTCACACAGAAAATTAAGTACTGCATGTCATCCTTTGTTTTACCCCAAAGTGCTTCTACTGTGGTATTATTTTTATATACTTATGCTGAGAAAAAAGTGTGCTTGATTTTCTATGGCAATCAAATTATAATAAGGTCTTAACCAGTATTAACTGTCGTAATTTTGATAATTTAGTGGAACTTACTAGTGTTTTACCCCAGCCAAGGATCTGACCTTTGGCACCTTGCTGCAGACTTTATGCACTAAAGAGAAAACATTCAGGCCATGGCAGGTCTGGACCAAACAAATGGCTAAAGCTGTGAAGACTAACATCTTTCTGCCTTCTGTGGCATACATTTATTCGCACAGTCTCTCTCAATTTTCTAAGTCATCTTTTAAGAGGAGAGCCATCTCCCAAAAAACACATCTGTGAAGTTTGTTGTAGTCTTGGAGTAGAAATGCACACGACTTTTGAGTGAATTTGCTAAAATGATCAATACTTCTACATAGATCAGAGTGTGCATGGTCATCCTAGGATAGCATGCTGTAACAGGTGAGAGGAACCATAAAGACAAACTGTGAAATAGCTAAAGAAATTGTTTTTGCTGGAGCAAAGATATCACATTACTTGAGGATAAGTAAATGAAGTAGACTGGTAGTGTTTATGTCTAACCATTCAAAGAAATGTATGTTTTTAATCTTTATTAAATTTTAGATGTTACGTTTTGGGTATTCTGTATGCACAACATAATAGCTTCTGGCACCAAATGAAATTGTACAGCAATAGTCTATACATGTAAAATACAATCCTCCCTTCCCTTTCCCGCAGGAATTAAAGAAATCAATGTCATTCCTCACATATGCAGGCTATTAGTGTATTTATGAGTACCCTGTGGGCACATATTTACCAGTATAAAATCAGTCACTCTTCTGTCACATTTGGGAAGTACAGTTTTTCTGTCATTTCAGAGGTGGTAAGGTAAGCCAGTGAAATTGTACAGAGCTCATTCCTTGTGACAGTGAATTAGTGTCTCTGCCTGCTGGGTGTTCATGACAGTTTGGTGCTTAGCACATGATGGGATTGGTTTGGTTTGACTGTTGAGAAAGTAACAAAGCAAACAGAAAGAAGTAAGCATCTTGCATTTTAAGAAGAACAGTTACAATTCCTGCCTAGTAAGAAAGATACGTTAATGTAGAAGGGAAAGAATATTTGCCAAAAACCAGAAAATTCTTGTTCAGTAGTGGATTGCTCAAAACCTTGCATAGTGTACATAGACTTACATGTAAAGGTGTTATCAAGTACCTAAACTTGTATCATGTATCCCCCCATATATATATGTGCAGAATGCACACACAAACCTTTTTGCATTTTGGAAAGCTCTTAAAAGGATCTTGGTCATAATGGGATTTGTTCACGTCTCAAATAAAAGCAACCACATTTCAAGTCAAACACTCAAGGGCATGTAGACAACAACTCCTGCATTGATGTTTCCTGATTATTAATTTTCCTTAAACTAATAAACAGCATCTGAGCATCTGTATATTTTAAGTGAGTCATTAAAAAAAATTTAAAGAAAACAAAAAAAGAAAAAAGGAACCAGGAATAACTGAAAACTTGTAGGCAAGGCAGTATCTATCAAACATTATCTGATTCAATAGAATTTTTATTTTTTTTTTCCAGCTGACAGTGCTGGCCTTGTTGTCCTGTCCTTATTTCTCCCAATCTTAAATAACATACATCGTGAGTTCATTTACATGTCTACTGCTTCATCTGACCTCACATTATTCTTCTAATACACTCTTAGTATTCTGTACGAGAAATCAAGTTCATCTGTATTTGTTGCTCAGGACAATTGAATAGACAGAACAATATTTTAACTTTTCACAAAAGAAGATGGGTAACTTTATCACTATGTGTTAAAAGAGAAACTTTAGAGATATTTGATGGAGAGGTTTTATGATTTGATGCAATACATCAGCTGAAAAGCCAGGAATGCTATCCATTTATTCAGACTAGAGGCTTGATGCCTTTCACACTGGTTATACTAGTCTGCATGATGTATTTTATGTGATATTAAACTTGATTTATGTTTCTGATGATCCTTGAGGAAAATAACTTTTCGTATTTGGAGAAAAGTCAAAGAACATAGCAAGGCAAACAGGAGCACTCACGTGCTCAATTTCTGAGATATAAGAGGCTGATTATGTATTCGGATTTTTCAGTCCTTAGTCTTGCTGATGGTTGGAGATATCTCTACAGATTACCTAGTAGTGACACCACACATCATCAAATTTCAGTCAGCACTAATCTCCTGACCTGCCAGTGGAGTAGTCACCACTGATTTGGATCACATTCTTTAATGTTATCATCCCAAAGCTGGTTGTTGGCACATCTCTCTTTCTCATAAACTCCTACATTTTATGTAAGAGTTCCTGTTCCTCATTCCTGAGATCGAAGGTTGCATTTGTGTTCCATTTAGCTGGCAACGTTTATGTAATACAGGCAGATTTTTGGACAAGTTGAAATTGTCTTGATTTCCTTCAGTGGTGGCCGCTTTTTGACATGTTAACATCCAGAAGTTACTGTTACTTTTACCTAAATTTCCTTCATTTTCCCCAAATTTAGACAATGGCCACAATTGTTCAGATCCTATATAAATCAAACTCCTTCCCTGCCCCACTGCCACCACAATTTACTTTTAATTTGTTACAAAATTGACACATTCTTAACTAATACAACAAACTCAATGCAATGCATTCTAGGGCCTTTCAAAGGCATCCAATGTCTTAAACACTGACTGAAAATGACTGAAAAATACTGACAATTACATTATGATTTGCATCCATTTGGTCAGTTGGCTGTCTGCACCTCACATTTGTTCCCCAAAATCCTGATGTGCCCTTCATTCTAAATATGGAATTAGTAAAGAAATGTGATGTTTATTCCTGTGTTATGGAGTGGAATACTTTACAACTCAGACACATTTGAAAACTGATCATAGAACCTTGGGCTCACTAGAGTGTGTGTGGTAGAAAGAACATGTTTAATGAAATGCAATGATTTAGAGGAAAAGCTTACAGTTTCACACAACTAATTATTGAGTGATAGTGCATAAAAGTCATTATCAGCTATAGTAGTTCAGTGGTTCATGAGAATCAAGTTGATGATGGCCTTCTGCTACAAAATGCTAAGAAAAAAATGAAAAAAACATAAAATGAAAGGCATTATACTAGAGGGCTTCAACGAATTTACATTAAGTATCTGAATTATTTTATTTAATAATTAAAAGAAAGATTTCAGTCTCCAATTTGACTGAACTTTCATGTAGGATTGTTCCTCAAATATGGAATAGCATTCTTTTTTAAGATAGAAAAAACCCATACATTTTCCATGATACATTATGGATTTTTTTCCACATATGCAAGTAGTTTTTTGTAAAGTTAAAATGAAATCTGAAATCAGTCATCATCCTTGAAGGTTTGACAGCAGCCCAAAATGCAATGAAATCCCACAGAAAATAAAGTCAGTAGGACTTCCTATTTGGGATTAAGAAGGCAAGACTTAATCCATCCTCTCTTCAGGTGAAAGCTATACGGCAGAGAAAACTGTATTTATAGCTGTACCACATTTCTTCTATATTCAAGGAACCCTGGTGCCCTGGGTTGTGGCTGTGTTACTGTTCAGTAATGCTAAACTATCTTAAAAAATGGGAACAGAAACTCTGTAATACATGGATTTCAAGAGAGAACTTCAAAAAATAGCAAATTATTATTGAGAAGTATGTTTATAATTGGTAACAAACTTTTAATTTGAAAAACTAAGAGAAACCCTCCTACCTGCTATCTGTCTTTGAAACTGGCTGTTATTAATTTTCTAACCACTGTGTTTCATGCTTAAAATATGCAGCTCAGACTTGAAAATATGAGAGTTCCTGCAGCTGCTGCTTGCCCTCTGAATTTTGGAGGTGACTCTTAGTGTTTGCTCTTGGCACACAAATTGGCATTGGTATGGGCATTTCAACTGACTAAATCCTCAGGCTTTTCCCTGGTAGGTAAGACTCATTGTTCACCAAACTATACTGAAGCATACTGTAGATTAATATGTCACACAAAGGCAGAAAAAGAGTTCAGGAAAGGAAGCATGAAATTGCTGCCACTGTAAATGGAACAATGTTGCTGCATACCTTGGGCTATCCAAAAGTCTCAAGTCACTTTGGTGCTTAACAGCGTATCCCACTCAGAGCTGACGGACACTTGTTACCGGTGTTTTGAAAGGAAGATTAATGTGTAGGAGTAAGGTGCATTTAATATTAGTGCGGTGTGACCTGGCTGTGTTAAACTTCCTGTTTGCTTTCTATGATGATGTGCTCATGTCAGTATAAGCAAAGACCAGTTGATCTGTGTACTCTTGTGGTTAATAAAAGTGCTGTACTTCGTCTCCTAACAAGCCTGCTTCCCATGTAACTTTGTCTTTTGGAGCAGGCAGTAATTCAGGGTAAAGAATGAAAGACAATGTTCAGCTGGTGTAATCCTGTATCTGTTTGTAGAGCAACTAGGCTAGTTTACATCAGCTGAGAGTCAAGCCTTGAGGTTTTCTTTTACAGTTGTGTTGTTTGAGCCCCAGGCCACTTAAAGCACAATCTACTAATTTTACTCTAAATCTTAGCTATCGCTCAGCTGTTAGATAGATGGAATTGCAGCTGCCACTTAGGAGTTGCTTCCCCTTATGAGTAAAGATATACGGTGATTAGGAGCTTTCAACTCTTTGCTTTATACTGAGAAAATCTGCATTTGTTTCATGAGCCACATCCACAGGAATTATATTAAAATGAGATGACACTGTCAAACATCTGATTAAAAGTCTAATTTAAAATGTGCAAGTTCTTTTATGTGTTTATTTCAGTTTTTGCATTTGTAAATGATTACAAGCATTTGCATAGGCACTTTGAGAAGTCTTCTGATTTGTAGTATTTGAAAGAATAAATGAAAAACATAGAGAAGCAGAGAGCAGAATATCAGATGCAAAATATAAGTAAATTCTGATTCAAAATGAAACTACATGAGTTGAGCATTTCTTTAGTAGATATATTCAAACTGGAAAATATACTAGTTTTTGCTGCCTCTTCAAGAAGTCTCAAATGTGAGTCTTCTACTAAGCTCCATGTCTGTTCTCTAGATCAGATCCAATGTGCAAAAGTGACTGCTTAAACATATTCTTACTGTGTCTTAGCTTTGTGTTGCTGAGGACAATAAGGGAAGTTAAATTCTTGATGAAAAATTTAAATACTGGTACTCATAATCAGTATTGATTACGAATTCTGATTGTACCTATACCATGCTTGGTAAACAATTTGTACATGTGTTCCTGTGTTTATCTTCCTTCCTCAGTGCCAGCTATTGGCCACTTCTGGAGTCAGGATAATGAAGAAGACCTTTGTTCTGACCCAAAACACCTTTTAATACATTCCTAAAAGAACAAATCTGCTGAAAAAATATTTTATGTCTAAGCAGACAAATGCACATGCGCACATGTGAGTATTATTGCTTTGCAGGCAGACTGCTGACTTGTTATTCTGAATGATTAAATGTACTTTCAGAAAAAATATCCTCAAGAGTAATATCCTGGACTGTTTTAGAATATGAACAGTGAATTGCAGCTTATAGTTTGTAACTCTGCTAGGTTCATCTTTAACATACTGTAAGTGATGCTTTGTTATTGTAGCCTAACTAAAGCACAAATTCTCAAAGGTCCTTATGCGTTAGTGCACTTCTTTTTATTTATTCAAGGCAAAGATCTGGTTCGACTTTTGATTTATAAGCTATCTTAAATTAGTCATAGTTAACAGCAATTTTCTCACAGTTACTAGTGAACAACTAGGAGAGTACAATAATTTGCTGATATTAAAAAGGACAAAGTGTTATCCCAGATACTAGTCTGTGTAAACTGAAAGGGAACATCAACTATGAGATATGTTAACATGTACCGATGGCTAGTTTTGTGTGTATCACACTTCCCGTAAAGGGAAAATACTACTGGCAGGCAAAGTAATATTTTGTAAATGTCTCTCCTTCTCTACTTAAAGGAGATGCCCTTGTAACACAGATGTTAGTATTACACAATTATTGATTTGCCTGTTCAAATATAGCATCTAATCTCCTTACTCACTGCTATTCTTCCATTTCAGTAACTGGAGTAAGAGTATTCCTTATATAAAACAAACAGTTACAGGAAATGAATAATATCATTATATAATATTTTCATAGATAAAATGCCATCTAAAAATCAGTTTGAAATAAATACCCTTTGTATTGGAGAAATATTTTGACCCTTATATAGTTCGAAATCATGTCCATACAGAAGGAGAAAGAAGACCTAGTAGAATCCAGTAGTACTGAGCAGTTTCTTACCAGCTGACTCACGGAAAATACAGTGGTTTGCGAAAATGAGTGGCTTCATATTTTTATAGTTAGTAAAATAATTTTAATGTTTCCTTTGAGAAAAGACAGGAAATATTTTATGGGAAGAAAGCTGTGCTGAAGGACAGGTAGAAGTCATGCTAGTGGTCATCTGGTTACACTACTGCTCGTATGGTATACGGGTTAATGAACTATTCAGCCTTTGTGCCAGACTCTATCATGTCATGCTTTTAAGATCACAGATTCACAGAATGGTTGGAGTTGGAAGGGACTTCTGGAGATCATCTAGTCCAACCCACCTGCTAGAGCAGGTTCAGCTAGAGCAGATTGCACAGGAATGTGTCCAGGCAATCTTGAATACCTCCAAAGGAGACTCCACAACCTCTCTCGGCAGCCTATTCCAGCGTTCTGTCACCTTCAAAGTAAAGAAGTTTCTCATCATATTCAGATGGAACCTCCTGTGCTTCAGTCTGTGCCCATTCCCCCTCGTGTTATTGTTGAGTGCCACTGAAAGGAGTCTGGTCCCATCCTCTTGACATCCACCCTTGAGATGTTTATAAACATTGATGAGATCCCCTCTCAGCTTCTCTTCTCCCAGCTGAACAGACCCAGCTCACTCAGTCTCCCCTCATAACAAAGGTGCTCTAGGCCCCTAATCACCTTTGTAGCCCACTGCTGGACTCCCTCCAGTAATTCCTTGTCCTTCTTAAACTGGGGACCCCAGAACTGGGTGCAGTACTCCAGATGTGTCCTCACCAGGGCAGAGCAGAGGGGGAGGAGAACCTCCCTCAATCTGCTGGTCACACTCTTCTTAATGCACCCCAGATACTACTGGTCTTCTTGGCCACAAGGGCGTATTGTTGACTCGTGGTCAACCTGTTGTCCACCAGAACTCCGAAGTCCTTCTCTGCAATGCTGCTTCCCAGCAGGTCCACCCTTAGCCTGTACTGGTGCCTGGGGTTGTTCCTCTCCAGCTACAGGACCCTACACTTACCTTTGTTGAACTTCATCAGGTTCTTCTCTGCCTAGTCATCCAGGTCTTGCTGAATGGCAGCACAGCCTTCTGGTGTGTCAGCGCTTCCTCCCAGTTTGGTATCATCAGCAAACTTGCTGAGGGTGCACTCAGTCTCTTCATCCAGGTCACTGATGAACAGTTTGAACAGGACTGTACCTAACACTGACCCCCAAGGAACCCCACAACTACAGGCCTCCAACCAGACTCTGCACCATTGATCACAACCCTCTGAGCTCTGCCATCCAGCCAGTTCATGATCCATTTCAGTGTGCATCCACCCAGCCCAGCACTTCTTGAGCTTGCCTATGAGTAGGTTATAACAGACGGTGTCAAAAGCCTTGCTGAAGTAAAGGTAGACAATGTCCACTGCTCTTCCCTTATCTACCCATCCAGTCATACCATCATAGAAGGCTATCAGGTTGGTCAAACATGATTTGCCTTGGGTGAACCCATGTTGTCTACTCCTGATAACCTTCTTTTCGTCCACATCCTTACACATGAACTGTCTCTTGTAATTGGTGGTGGAAAAGTGTATAAGCTCCTAAGTTCCTCCTGGAACCTACTTTTGTCAATTTTTCCAGGGTGTTTCACTGGTGTCCTGAAGGTCCACAGGGATTCCTTGTTGTGGAACAAGTCCGACCATATGCTCAATTCTCATGGTGTTCTTATTGCTTCATAGAGAGATATTACTTTCTGTTCAGTTTAAAGAGGAATTTACATTTCTGCTTTGGTTCAGGAGAAGAAAGGTTAATAAGAAAGAAAGAAAAGCTTTTAAATAACAACCAACGTGGATTCAGTGACATGCTTCTTATCCTCTTTTTTAGTCTGATTCTTTTCTTTAGCAGCCCCCAAGCCTAGGGATGCCCTTCCTCTCTTTTGAAGAAGGGTTATCAGGATGTCAAGGCAAGATTATAGGAGATTATATTGCAAAAAGACAGAAGCTTTTCAAACTGGACCATCTTGACCATTTGGGGCTAATTTTGAATCACTTTTTTTTCTCATGCTGATGTCATTTGATGAGGTGTGTTGGTGTGAAGCCAGAAAAATGCAGGGCTTTGCTTCCATCTTCCAGCTGCCTCTCTGTTACTGTCTCTCTGTCCACCCCTATTAACTGTTCTGGTTTTAGCTGCATCTCTGAATAGAACAGTGATTTTCCCGGTCAAATGTGTATTACAGTCTCCAAGTATAAGCAGTATCATCTTAGCTAGTCTGTGTTAGTGTCAAGAACTCTACATTTCCACTTAATAGTAGTGATAATCCACAAGTGAAGAGCTTCCTTAAAATAACATTTATTAAAAGCAGAAAGCAGTTCCAAAAAAAAGTGACTTAAAAAAAAAAAACAAGAAAGAAAAAGATAGTACTATGTGTGCCTGCCTGGCTTCCAGGAGAAAACCATCCTTTTCACAGGCAGCCTGAATATAACTCCACAGGATCCCTGGGTGCGGTTAAAGGTGACCTGATGATGGGGATATGCTATGGACTGTCTAGTCAGCATGAGGAAGTGGGGTAAAGTCTTGAAGTAACCTGAGGAAGTCTGCATGTCACAGACTGTGGGCAAGGTGAACTCATCATGCTGACCAGAATTTGCTGTCCAGGAACACAGCTACAGATGTGCAGGGGTGCAATCCGTCCTTGGTCGCAGCAGACGTGAAGGAGCGGATTGTATGATGGGTCAGGAAGGTGAGAAGAGGATACAGGTCCTGCAGTCGGGGGTGCAGATNAGCACATGGCAGAGCTACAATGTAAAATGCAGTGTACAGGATGGGGACATGGGGAAAAGGTACAGAAGCGGAGTAGCAACGAATTGCCTAGGCATGCAACTTACAAGTTGTCTTTGCTGGGGAAAGGTCAGATCCACGGAAGGTTTCACAGTGTGTGAACGGGCAACATCTGGGATCTCTGAAACAACTTCATGCACCACCGTATTGTTCTATCTATGTAACTATTACATACCTGTACAGTCATCATATCATTTGTGACTTTCATGTTTCCATAGTTTCCTGATAGCCTGCCTAGCAGTTTAATAAAATTATTATAACTCAGGGTTTACAACACTCCTGTAGAATCTTCTTGGGGAAGAGTGGCTGGAAAGCTGCCTGATGGAAAAGAACCTGGGGGTATTCCTTGACAGCCAGCTGAACACGAGCCAGCAGTGTGCCCAGGTGGCCGAGAAGGCAAACAGCATCCTGGCTTGTATCAGGAATAGTGTGGCCAGCAGGGCTAGGGAAGTGGTTGTGCTACTGTACTCAGCACTGTTGAGGCCCCACCTTGAATCCTGTGTTCAGTTTTGGGCCCCTCATCACAAGAAAGACACTGAGGTGCTGGAGAGAGTTCAGAGAAGGGCAGTGAAGCTGTTGAGGGGTCTGGAGCACAAGTCTGATGAGGAGCGGCTGAGGGAACTGGGGCTGTTTGGCCTGGAGAAAAGGAGGCTGCGGGGAGACCTGATCGCTGTTGGTCTCTTCTCCCAAGTAGCAAGTGATAGGACGAGAGGAAACAGCCCCAACTTGCACCAGGGGGAGGGGGTGTAAACTGGATATTAGGAAAAAATATTTCACTGAAAGGGTTATCAAGCTTTGGAACTGGCTGCCCAGGGAAGTAGCTGAGTGACCATCTCTGGAGGAATTAAAAAATGTGTAGATGTGGCACTTAGGGGCATGGTTACTGGTGGACTTGACAGTGTTAGGGTTACAGTTGGATTCAAGGGTCTTTTCCAACCTAA
>VWYH01002520.1:281154-308786 GCA_013399365.1 Pampusana beccarii | reverse complement strand
CATGCTGTGATTCTGTGATATTTTGCCATGGTTTCTGCAGTCTCCCAATATGCAGTACATCAGCTTTCCTTACAGTTTGCATGAAAGCACCTAGAATGACTCCTCCATTATTCTTGGATAAATTCTTATGCCTTTTCCCTGTAATTAGTGTTTCTGACTTCACAGGACATCTTTTTCCCCTGTTCAGAAGAAGGAAAGCTTATTCTGGTTTATTCGTATTTTCTGTCGTTTAGCAATAGTGGAGAATCTTTTCCTGTATGCCTCCCTCCAGAATGCTGCCTGGGCACCGACTTTTCAGCATCTCCATCTTTCTTTTTGTATCATTACTCCACATTTTCCTTGACAAGCTTCTGAAAAGTGGGAGGCTTTCCTTCTGGCTTACAGACAGACGCGTCTCTCCAGTTTCTACTAGTTTTATAACTTGGGTCCAAGGCAGGTGCATTTACTACAGAACTGGGGGAAACGGAGGGGAGAAGGCTGGGAGTTATGGTCTTTCTTTGTTGCTCNCTATTTTTATTTTGGATAATAATCAAATAACCAAAAACAAACACCCAAAAAAAAAATGTGTATATATATATATAAAAAACAAGTATACAAATGTTAGTTTGTGGATTGCTGGCAGCCAACTGTAAACAAACTCCTGTTAAGTTACAAGGCATATTGAGATAGTACAAGTAGGAAATTCAGTTTCAGCAATACTCTTGGGGATATAGTTTAGTTTTGGGGAACCTCTTTGGTTTTGTTTTGGGGTTTTTTTTTGTGGGTGCATTTCAAATAGTCGCTATTTTCCAGAGAGTGCTTTTTTGAAGTAGCACAGGGGTGGGTTTAGGCTGTTATGGCAGCTACTGATCTCAGCTTTTTTGCTGTTGTGGCAGTTAACGCTGTTCATCCTATTCACAAAATCGCTGGAAACTGGATTCAGCTGCCTAAACCCGGACACCTCGTGCTATTTGAGATGTTCTTGTGCATCCGAGACATCTGCAGGGGTCTGGCACGGATGAGGTGGGACCTATCAGGCACTTTCTGGTCTGGCAGCTGGGGTCTGAACACCTCAGGACACTGGAGACCTGCACTACGACATCCCGGCCAGCACTTTCACATGTGTTGATGCAACTTTATCCTATCCTGGCAACCAACAATCACTGAGTGAATTCCAGTGAGCAACACGACGTTTATCAATTGAATTTTAAAAGCTTTTAAAATTAACAGCATTTCCATAAGTTCGCCGAGTTACTATGGCTGAAAGAGGGCAGAAGACACATCTATGCATGCGTCTCCTGCCCCCTGACACCTGTACGTGCAGAATGTGCTGGCGTACGCATTGGGTTGGGATTTTGGGGAAGACTATAAAAAGGTCTTTAATAAAATTATGTAAGACATGTGGCAGAAATAAAAAATAATGGATACTTGATTAAGAAAACCATTTACAAGCTGGGAAGGACACACACTAGACTGTGCTTTAGACAATAAGAATTATTATCTAAAATTTGATATATTTTTAGAAGTTTGTAATAGAGTATATTACGAAAGTGACATTCTTGCATTGAGTTTGAAAGCGTTAAGTAGCCTCAGCATAAATGTACATTAAAGCTGCCCTGGTTAGGCCTGCAGTGGAGCTGGAGGCATTGTACTAATGCGAGTGCCGAACTTTCTCCGCTAATTCCTGGGCAGGAGCCCCGTAATCCTCTGGGAAGATGTTTTGACAGTCGGTTTCATTGCTGAAAGCTGTGCTGAAAGGAATTTCCTGCCTTAGATTTCAGAGGCCTGTTGGAATCGCTTGCCTTGCTGGGCAGACGGACTCCTCCGCGGCCACGGGCGGGCAAGGTTTGCTCCCTGAAACTTGGCCTGGCTGCGGCTTCCAAGAAAAAGAGTGGAAATTGGTCACTTCTTTCTTCAGCCTCAGAAGTCAGCAGCAGCTTGATATCCCATAGCCTCGCTCTGCATTTTTCAGCCTTCTCTCCTTCCCTCGTGTTTCTCTTGTGCCGTCTGTATAGTTTAAATAGAACAAGTGTGTTCAGGAATTTGCTATCAGCTTTTCCTAGGTCGTGGTTCTGGAGACCTCACAAGCATCACGCTGCCATTTGCCAAAAAATTAACATAAGATAAAGTGAAATTCCAGGATATGGCTGGAAGAATTCCAAGCGAGTGCAATGTGTAAATACTCAGACTTGCAGCTTCTGCCCTGTACTAAAGGTGTTTCCTTTGTTACAATCAGTTCTTTATAATTTGAATATCTCATGCCAATCTTTTGATCACCAGATTCTCCACTCGTCCTAACTTCTGCCTCCCTCTAATAAAACAAAAAAAAAAGTACGTTTTGCTAAAGCATACTGTGTTTAATATTATTTTTTTTTCATAGGGCTTCATATTAATTAAACTTGCAGTATCTCTTGTTTATTTTAAACCTTATATTGTTGAAAAATAGCAAAGAAAATTAGGAGTGCTAAAAATTAACACTTCTTTGGACTGCTGAAATTCCAATTCAAATAAATAGAAACATTTAGGATTTTTTTTCTCTTGAAACTGCGATAATGAACAGACAACCAAATCTTTCACAATTTCGGCTGACTAGATCTAGCTACGGGTTTATTTTAAGCACATAACCCTGTTACTGATGAATATTTTATATGTTTATCTTCACAATATCCCTGTGAATGTGGGAATTGCTGTTGTCTCTTGCTTTCATGAAGTGTTGAAACAACCTTAAAATCTGGCCTGACTAGAAGGCCCGGTTTTGGTGGGTTTTCTTTTGGTTGGTTGGTTGGTTTTTGTTTGGTTTGGTTTGGTTTGGTTTTATATACAGCTATATTCTTGCATGAGTTTTCAAAGATGTCTTCAAATTATTTGTGAAAAACGAAATTCTGTAGTATTCCCTGAATTCATGTTAGTTGAGTCATTTAATAAATAAGTTAGTAATTCTTCCATCTGAAGCAGTACAATGCTGCAAAACAATTATTTTACTCTAGCACTGAAGGCAATTTCTGTGGTTTGGAGGACATATTATTGGGAATTTGAGCAGGAAAAACCTCCCTTCCCAAGCTGCCCCGTGCTCTGGGTGCTCAAGCCGAATCTTGCTTGCCTACAACTGCTCTCTGATTTCTTTTGCTATCTGTATCTGTCTGGCGGATGATGAACCCAAGCAAATGAGCCAGCTGCAATCTCTTATTTATTCAGTTAACCCCTGTGCTGCCAGCTATCAGCCACAGCAGCAAATGGGCATGATTTATATAGGGTTTTGCAGATACTGAGTATTAGCAAGTTTTGAGTCGGCACCGCAAGCCTCTGATTGCTTATGCTAAAATCCTCACTTTGGATGCTGAGAACAGAAATTAGCAAAATAAGAGGTTTCAGATGGTTTGGAGGAGTCTGCTGTTTCAGAGGTTGCCTTTTCTTTCACTTCGTTTTAGAAAAAATAATTAAGCTTTAATATTCTGGATACATTTTTTTAAAGTGTAGTCTATGTTTATATTGTCTAATAGTATTTGTATAAAGTGGCTGCCACCTGCATTTAATTTATCGAGTGACGTGTCTTTCCTGCCTTGTTCTAAAATTCTTCAGAACACAGAAGAAATTACTATTTTCTGCTTGGACTTTCCTGGCTAGCTCCAGTTTGATTGTTGTGGGCCTCTTAGAGCCTAAACAGATAGCTAACACTCAGCACACGGGTTTTTAACTAATTACTAATGTTACTAGAGCACTTTGAAGAGAAAAAGCGCAGTACATGTGTTAATTATTATTAAGAACCTAGCTTTGAACATCGTGTTCTGATATGACAAATGTTTAGCGAGTCCTCACCAAATCGTAGCATTATAAATGTATTTCATTAAGAGATCATTAAGACATTAAAAGACATCATTATTAATCTATACATGATCTAAGCTTGGCAAACCTCTGTAATCCAGACTCATTATATTAGCGTGAGTGCCTTTCCGGCCAAAAAAGTGCTGAGATTTTGCATGGTAGCGTTTCCATTTATCAACGATATTACGGATGAAATAAAAACTTTGATTTTTGGAAAATCTCCCTTTCTAGTCCCATTACTTTTTCCTGGGCTTGATGTAGTGCAGTTGTTGTTTCTGGCATTAATGCCTTTTAGGTTCAGCATTGCACACATTATTTGAATTGAGTAGTCTTATACATGAAGTGCAAAAGATCTTCAGCAGACCCTATCCAGGGGTTTCTTGGATGTGCATCAGTGGATTTTGTGGGAGAAAGAAAAATCCTTCTGGTAAATAAGAGCTCTACACGTTCTTTGATAATGTGTTCTAGAGAAACTGTTAATTTTTCTAAATTACTAATTGTGATGGGTAGCACAATAAATAGACTGTTGAAAATTATAGTGATTTTGTTTGAAGTATGATGAAAAAAAGAGTAAGTGAGGGACTTCTAAAATGAAAAATCCTCAAAGAAATCTGCTAAGAAAAATCAAAAAAAGCCGGTAGGGTGCCTTTTCAGTTTTCCTGCTAGCTTTTATCTGTCATTTCTAAGTGCACGGTTGTTTCTTAATTAGAACTTTTCTGCTTTGAAAACTTAGAGTGTGGCCAGCCACTGACATGTGAAGAAGAATCCAGATTTTCTTCTTATTGCGATTAATTACTCTAAAACACAATAAGGAGATCTTTTCTTAAAATGCGACAGCAATTTTGCAAATTAAATTTGATGCTACCAAATGTGACCATGCATTTTCAGGGATAATTTGCTGTACCATAAGCAAGTGTTAAAAAGACGTTAAATCAGTAAAAGAGAAAATGTGTCACTTTAATATAATTACAAAGATGCACAAACCCCCTTTTGCATGTAATTGTACCTTGTAGTAATGATACTGTGCAATCATCATGTCAATATTCTCACTTATAAATTCTGAAGCGTTTCACCAAAATCATCTACTCCTGCCAATGTATTCACTTTATTGTAAAATTCATTTTATTCAGGAGAATGAAGAAGTTTTTTGTGAGTCCTGTACTTGCAGACTCTCACATATTAGTTTGTCTGATGTCAGCACTTAAGATACTGAAGAACCAAAGCGCATAGATATGCAGTTCTGGATTTTGCAAAGCTTCTAAGGGTCTAATTCTAGGTATATAGTAAGAATCTAGGGCTTTTACCACTGATTTCCGTTAAGCTTTTTTGTAACAGAGTTCTGATTAATATGCTGGCTTGGAAAATCCTTTCTTTCCAGTTACGGACATGTATGCCTAGTAGCGGATGCCAAGTAAAACTCCTGTTGGAATTCAGTTTAGATTCAGGTGCAGGCATCTAGTTTGAGATATGTACAGTATAGGTATTTATATGTGACCTAGGTAAGTAAACACAATATAAGGGCTTGATTCAATTGTCCGCACTTAAGTGTCTGCTGCCACTTGGGATGCTCTTGGGTGTTCGAGACAACCGCATCTGGCTGGCGGATGTGGCACGGGAGCTGTGGGAGATCTTTGGCCTTCTGGGGGGGGATACCCTGGGCATCGTTGGTAAAGCCTGCGCTTAACAACTGATGTCGGTATCTGCTGTAAGGTGAGACTACTCTAGGCTGCAGGGACTCTCTTGACTTGATCGTCATGGGCTCCAAGAGGAGCTTAGACATGTAAATAGTTTATGTGGTAGACATCTAAGTTCAGATGTCTGAATCTGAATCTCATTCCTTGGGCTCCATTCAGTTGCCGACAGATATATACATAGCTATTTGACATGTTTACAATATCTGGGACATCTACATTAGGCTGGCAGGTGGGACAGAGTATAGGAAAAAAAGTGCTTTACTCAAGCAGTATCTACATGCTAGACAGTAAATTCTGCTTCATCTAAAATGACACGGGCAGCTCATGTGTGCACAGCTGAATCCAGCTCCTTATATTTATATTAAGATGCCTATTTTTGTCATTAAACCGCTTCCAGATTCCAGACAAAGGCATAGAATCTCCCCGCAAATCCAGAGCATAGTGTGCAAGGTTACTTCTGAGTAGGTGGTGAAGAGGCTTGCATACAGAGAAAAATATCTGAGGTCCTCAGGAGAGCATGTCATGATGATACTATTTAGACTGGGGCAGTTATATTGGAAGCTGTGAAATGTCACTGTTTCTCCAGTAGAATAACGGGTCTCTCAAGCACAGAATTCGATATCTGCACTTCAGTTTTGCAATGTAAAAAAAAATCCACTAGAGGCTCTAGTGGTACCAGCCAAGTGAGAGTGAGCCCTGTTTTCAAAGGTGACATAGCACTTTTAGGTTAAGGTTTTTGTCATTGTGATGCAGTGCCGTATTAGAGATTCTTGAGTTGTTTCCAGATAAGCTGGCAGGCCTGTACAGCACAGCACTTTGGAAAACCAATACCCTTGGTCCTGTGACTTTAGCCAGGCACATTTTGACAAATATTCTTGAGTAAGGAAAAGTTAACAACTGAAAAAGATGAATATTTTCCATAAGATGTTATGCTATAAGAAGATCAGTGATACAAGACAGAAATTGAGAAATTGATTAGTCTTTTAATTTTACTTTCCTGTTTGTAATGTTAAGCATACAATGCAAACATGATCAAAATAATATCCTTTTTTATTATTAAGAACTATCTTATGGTGCAGTGTTAAGGTTTTCTACCACAAGCAAGAAGCTTAGTACAGGAGACCTGCTCCGTGTAAGTACGTTGAATATGTACGACTACTTATGGCTGCACTTTTTGGTTGTCACAGACTGAATGCCTGACCCATTTATTCCAATCAGATCAGTCAGGTCGTAGCTCAGTGTTACAGAGCACACTCTCAGGTTGAGTATCAGATAGCAGGCTAATATGCTGCAGATTACATTAATCTTACTTGTTATCTTTTCCTCTCTACCCGTTCCTTTCCATTCTTTGTGGTTTTGATTCTGTGTTTGCTTTCACTGTTCCGTAACAAAGATTATCTTTACAGGACACAAATTATAATTATATATACACATATTTCCTATATAATTTACTTATGACTGGTGCTTGAACTCTTAGTTTCTTTGCTATATTATATACACTTAGTAAAGGATAAGAAAAAAAAAAAAACCCACACCGAAAAAACCTTAACTGACTTGTAAGCTTTTATGCTTATCACTCAGAACCAAGCTCAAGAGCTCTTGGCTATGATATTAAACATCTAGTCACAGTCAAATTAGGACTTCTTTAGTCAGCACACACTTAGATTTTAATATCTTAAGCCCCTATGCATCAACCAATGGAGCAATATCTTTTTTTACAGAAGTTTCACAGTCTAAGAAAAGTATGACAGCCACCTAGCTCTTGGGTGAAGAGAGAACGAAGAAGTAAGACGGTTCATTCACTGCTAAGGAATACGGAAACTGGTTTTATGTTATCCAGGGGCTGTCTAACATAAACGTCCAACATAAACATGTCAACATCTAATATCCCAGCGGAGTGATCTTTCCTCTTTGCTGTTGGATTTCCTATCGATCTTCCTCGTTAGAGGAATTAATTTGTAAGATAACCAAATGTTCCACTGCTGTAGTTTTTGGAAGATAGTTGTCCACATCCTAGCTGAGTACTTCAATATTGGCAATGAAGAGTCGGGTTTCAAAGAGTCACCGACTCACAGTACAGCTGAGGGTGGCAAACATCTCTGGAGATTGCTTAGTCCAACCCGCCTGCTCAAAGTAGGGTCTATGAAATCCACTTGCAGAGGACTTTGTGTCCAGTTGGGTTTTTAACATCTCCAAGGATGGAGAACCCCCAAGTTTTCTGGGCAACTTGCTCCAGTGTTTGATCACCTTCACAGTAAAAATTTAAAAAAGAAAAAACAAGAAAAAAGGAAAAATATAAAAATGAAAAAAAACCCACTTATTTTCTTTTATTGAAATGGAATTTCTTGTGTTTCTGTGCTGCTCATCCTGTCACTGTGTAACACTGAGAAGAATGTGGCTCCGTCTTCTTCACTCCCTCTCATCTGAACTCTTTGAGCTAATAAATGTAGTCAGCTTTTAGTTCTATAAACTGAGCAGCACACTTTTAGATACTAAGCTTATTAAAAATGGTTGTAGTTCTGTTCAGATACAAACACTCATCTTTTCAAAAAGGCACAGTCAAAAGCTTGAGAAACGTCTTGAGCAAAGTCTTATGAAAAGTCATACAGTGTCCCAAAATGAGTAAAAAAAAGATGAAGAATCCCAGAATGGAAAATACCGCTGAGCATGCCATAATATTGATAGAAATTAGTGTTTTTTAATCTATATGCTCTAATGTCAACCCGTGCAAGTGGGATGAACTGTTATAGTGGTTTATAAAGACGGGTAATATCTATCAGTTTTATATGACCAAAGTTTATGTATCTAAAAGCCACAACCTTCAGCTCCTTCCAGAGACAAAAATAAACCCGAAGAAATGATTGAATGAATTTTCCCTTGACTAAATGGACTCTCCAAGGCAAAAAGTATTCATAAGTACAGGAGAAAAATATGGACATTTCCAATAAAATCCACTGACGAAAGCTGAGGAGTATCCCCAGGACAGGGAGAATCACAGAATCATTTTGGTTGGAAGAGACCTTCAGCATCATAGAGTCCAACCATAACCTAATTCTGGCACTAAACCATGTCCCTTAGAACCTCATCTATACACCTTTTAAACACCTCCAGGGATGGTGACTCCACCACTGCCCTGGGCAGCCTGTTCCAATGCCTGACAACCATTTCTGTGAAGAAATTTTTCCTCCTATCCAATCTAAACCTCCCCTGGTGCAACTTGAGGCCATTTCCTATTGTCCTATCGCTTGCTACTTGGGAGAAAAGCCCAACACTCTCTATGCTCGACCTCCTTTCAGGCAGTTGCAGACAGTGATAAGGTCTCCCCTCAGCCTCCTTTTCTCCAGGCTGAACAGCCCCAGTTCCCTCAGCTGCTCCTCATCACATTTGTGCTCCAGACCCTTCACCCGCTTCATTGCCCTTCTCTGAACTCTCTCCAGCACCTCAATGTCTTTCTTGTAGTGAGGGGCTCAAAACTGAACACAGGATTCAAGGTGCGGCCTCACCAGCACTGAGTACAGGGGGACGATCACTGCCCTAGGCCTGCTGGCCATGCTAGTGCTGATAAAATCGAGGTTGCTGTTGGCCTTTTTGGCCACCTGGGCACACTGCTGGCTCATGTTCAGCCACTGTCAGTCAACACCCCCAGATCCTTTTCCTCCAGGCAGATTTCCAGCCACTCTTCCTGAGCCTGTAGCGCTGCCTGGGTTGTTGTGACCCAGGTGCAGGACTTGGCCTTGTTAAACCTCACACAATTGGCCTCAGCCCAACCATCCAGCTGGTCCAGATCCCTCTGTATGGCCTTCCTACCCTCCAGCAGGTCAACATTCCCACCCAACTTGGTGTCATCTGCAAACTTACTAAGGGTTCACTCGATCCCCTCATCCCTATCATTGATAAAGAGATTAGACAGAACTGGCCTCAATACTGAGCCCTGGGGAACACCACTTGTGACCAGCTGCAGACTGGATTTGGTTCCATTCACCACAGCTCTTTGGGCCCGGCTGTCCTGCCAGTTCTTTACCCAGTGAAGAGCACACCCATCCAGGCCATGAGCTGCCAGAATATCAGAAGATTGTACAAGAAGGAAAATGGTTGACCTGTGTGAAACACTGTGCAGTTTGAGTCAGAGGTGCTTAAGAAAAATAAGCACAAACTGGAACATAGTCATGATAATAACGTGAGAAGATGATCACTTAGGGGAGCATCTAAATAGATTGTTTGGAAAAGGACATAACTGCTATCTCTAGCTGTATCAAGAAAGTGACCACCAAAGAGGGAAAAGAGCTAATTAAATTTAAGAAAAGCTTAAGGACAACTGGATATGAGAAAGCCATGACTAACTTAAGTTGGGCATTAGAAGGAGACCCGTGGCCTTTGCAAGAGTCAAGAATAGAGAGCAGCCTGCAAGGTTTCAGGCAGCTGGCGCAAATAAATTTATCTCTTGTGTTACAGATTTTAAAAAGTTTACAGAAGGAATACGTGATATGCAACCTGTGTCAACAAGTGACTGGATGGGGTTACTCAGGGTGTTGTTGTAGCCCTGAAGTCTTGAAAGGTGTGAAACGACTTCATGACATGGACCTTGAACTTGAAAGCGGTCTTCTGATAAGAAACAGCAATTTAATTTCCAGATGAGAAATTATGAATCAACATGAATAATCCTGAATTCAGATAACTAGTCAGAAAAGTGTTGCAAAAGGCAGAAAGTCTTTATTGGAACCATCTCTTGTATCAGTGAAGACCCTATATGGGCTTTGATCCTACAAGAGAATAAGGAGGTAGAGGTAACTGTTTTGCTGCAAGAAATTATAGTCACTGAGGATTAGAGCTGGGCAAGTTTTTTTCCGATTAATAGATTTGTGCTAAATGCAGTGTTGAGCTCTTCTAAAAATATTCAATGTGAGGTTTGTAATGTGGAAAGATCAATATGGTCCCAAATGTAATTACATTTAATTTAAAAGTAAAAGCAGAAAAATCCCTTTAAAAACTGAAATAAAACTATTATTATGCAGCAAATACAAAGCCTAATTTTCTTTTACGATGTGACATTGTTAATTATCCTCTCATGGTGTCTTCTGAAAGCGTAATAGTCATGTTCTGTCTCCTATTATCTAGGTCATTAATGAAAGTATACAATGTGGTGTGCTGCTCATGTGCTTAAAATTAATTGCGCACATAAATGTTTGCAAGACAAATTCCTTTGTGGTGCATCAGTCTTGGAGGTTTTGGTAATTTTATGCTTTTTAAAGCAACTGAGGCTTTGGGTTTTTTTCTTTTTTTCTTTTATTTTATTTTTATAAAGCCATAAATTGCAAAACAGGCTTTTTAAACATTTCTGATATTCCCTTGTTCTGACCATTTGAAAGACTATATAAATCTTATCTGCAAAGTTTGGAATTTCCCATTAATAATAACGAAGAAAGAGGAAAGAACAATAAATTGTTCAAGAAGAGCCTGGAATTTTTCACTGCAAGTTATCCAGTAGAGTAGAGAACTGAACAAAGATATAAACATCAAACAAATGAAATTTTGATTGTCATTTATGAGGAGAAAACATCTGTAATGGATATAATGAGCAATATCTTGCATCTTAATATTCAGACTTTAATGAGTAAACAGATATTTCACCATCTTGTAAAACAATAGCATTATGAGCTCAATCTGGTTAGAACTACTCTGGTGCTTAAAGACAGGCTTAAGTGTTTTTCTGGATCAGGCCAGAATGGTCAGCACCCTGCCAGATTATTTCTTGGAAGAGTTTAAAAAAATAGTGAGAAAACTTCTTGTGCATAGCAAGAAATCCAAAACAGTGACCAAACATAATCTGCGTTGACAACAGGGTAAGCCAAGTTCTTCAAGAAAATGATGTGAGGTACAGAGCATCAAAGAAAATATTGTTTGTTTGTTTGTTTGTTTTTTAACGGCAAAATTTTTGTCCTGTGTGACACTTGAATGGATTCCAGCAAAAAGGAGGGTTCTAAAACTTCCTTGCTTGTAACACCAGGCTTGAAAAGCTGCTTCCATTTGTACCAATGGGTGAGTGAGCTCACTTGTGGTTGGATCTGTGGGAAAGGCTAATGTAAAGAAAATCACTGTTTTTCTCTTCTAAAACAGCACAAAAAGCAGAGAATGTCCCTAGATCTATGGAAACTGCTCAGAAGTGGAGGAACTTGGAAATAACTTGAGTGACTTGCTGGCTTAATAGTTCCATCTCATTAGAAGGAAGAGTTTGCACATACTATTCATATTGCAATGTTTTCGAGAATATATTTATCAGCCTTCTTTTAATTACCCTTCTTGCATTTCAGCCTCCTCCTTTTCTCCCTACAGAATGGGTTTAATTGCCAATTCTGTATTATTGCATGATGGAGACATCCTTCACCTTCATACAGTACTTTACTTTCTCCTCCCCTCCCTTCTTTTGGAGTCACCAGAGCTCTTGTAGCATGTGGTTTGTTGGACAACAGGATCCTCAATTAAGCCCCTATTTATTGGTAGTTGATGACTCTTCTAGATCCTTCTTCTTTCCACAATTCTTCAACCCAGTTATACTAGAATTAGTGTATGTATTTACTGCCTATCCCCTCAGACAAATTCTAACTTCTCTTAGGTTTAGCTGTACTGGGTCTGCTTAGGATGGGGTTAATTTTCATCACAGCAGCCCATGTGTAGCTGCGCTTTGGATTTGTGGCTGAAACAGCGTTGATCACGCGTTGATGTTTTGGCTGAACGGTGCTTGCACGGCATCAAGTCTTCCTCCCCACTTCCCTATGCCCAGTGGGTAGGTTGAGGGCAGGCAAGAGGTTGCGGGGGGACACAGGTGGGACAGCTGACCCCCCCTGACCAAAGGGATGTCCCACACCACATCACATCGTGCTCAGCCATAAAAACTAGGGGGAGAAGAAGAAAGGGGGGCACATTCGGAGTGAAGGCATTTGTCTTCCCAAGTAGCCACTGTGTGTGCAGAGGCCCTGCTTCCTGGGAAGAGGCTGGACGTCTTCCGGACAATGGGAAGTGGCGAATTAATTCCTTATTTTGCTTTGCTTGTGCACACAGCTTTTGTTTTCCCTGTTAAATCGTCATTATCACAGTTCACAGGTCTTCTCACCTTCTTGCTACTTTCTCCCTGTCCCACAGGAGAGGGGAGGGAGTGGGTGCAGGGATGGGTGTTGGGCTGATAGCCAAGGTCAACCCACCACATTGGCCAATTGAGTACTGAATTAAGTAGGAACTCTTTCATTAGATAATCTTGGAAATTGATCAGTTGGATTGATCCTCAAAATATAGTTTACCATAAAGTGCATAAAATCCTAAATTTTTTCGTTCATTTTATCTGAGCTTTGTTCTATGATGTTTAAATTTCTTGTGTGGTTCCAGCTTCATAGGAGAATGTTATGCTGGCAAAAGCACAGCAACTTTACAGGCTCCAGTCTCAGTCACGTATTTCATGTGTTCGGAGTTCTTTCACTACCTCCAGTAAAACACATCTGAAGATCTTGTCAGTTTGTATCCAATTTTACACAAGTTTTTGCACTCTCTGGGTAGACTTTGGCCTATTTTGCAAGAAGACTTAGATGATCTTGCCTTTGAAGTCTGGAAGCACTGCAGCAGAGATCGGCTATTAAAGGAAAGGAGGCACAGCGCCTGCCGTAACGGGGATTCAGGCCCCATTGATCTCTTTGACGTTACCAGAAAGCAAATAATCCTGATAACATGATTGATCAGTTCGAGGTAGTCTTCAAAGCTGATCCAGACTGACCCAAGCAGAGAGGTAAACTCACCGAATTATCTGTATCCTGTATTGCCCTGTGTTTACTCAGCTCTGAATGTTGCAGTGATTACGTGTGAGGTTAATGAATAAGCACTCAAGATAGGAAAGCTTCTATCACTTAATTAGCGTACCTTATGTGAACTTGAAGTAAATGTCTATTGAAAAGCCAAAATTAATAAAAGTATCTATAATTACTTGACTGCCCTGAATTCAATGGTAACCAGAAAACTGAAATATTATTAATTTGTTGCACAGTATTGCATAAGGCACTGGAATTGTTAACTTGTTTGCATGCAGAAATAAGTACTCTACCTGTGATGGCTCAGTTCTTGCAGGCAACTGTCAGTAATCAAAAAAACACCCATAATAAATCCTCATGAATAAAGACATAATTCTGACACCAGCGGAGTCAATGATTTATGAATTTAAATAATTTAAATAATTTAAACAACTGAAATATGGTAAGACTTTAGCTTAAGAGCACAGCATAAGCAAATCTTCCTTTTGGCTACCAGCTCTGGATCAAACACAGCAACTATAACCATTAATTCTTTGAACTAGCATTGTGCGATGCAACTAAGCATAGCAGAATGCCTTACCGTATAATGATCTGCCAACCTTCTCATCATGTTTTGACATACGTATGGAGCTTGTTAGATGAATGGTCTGAGAATTCTGGAAGTTTTATCTTACTTTTTCTAAACTGTTTTATTTGCAGTATATCCCACTGAAACTTCCACGAGAGTTCACTCCCATCATTCTGTAATAAAAATAATGTACCTTTTAATGATAGTTGACATTTTAGCTCTAGATGACCAGAGAGTTAGTGGAGGCTACGGCAATAAAGGGGCTTCAGAGCCTGAAGATCAGCTGCACTTACTTGAAAAATATCTGAACTATTTGACCAAAGCAACTGGCAGTAATTTAGGGAACAAATGTAAGAACACAACCTTTCTTACAAGTCTGTCCGCTATTTTGATTATTTAAACACATCTCAAACACAGACAATATAAATATTCCTTCCTATTATGGCCTACTTTTTATTCAATTTTGAGGTGCTTTGCAATTATGCTTGGCTTTTTGCCCTCCGTTTTCTCAGGGAGTATAAAAGTTCCAGTTGTCCTTTTACCCAGTAAACGCATCCTAAACTTCAATAGGCACCACCTTATAGCTGCGCCTCAGCTCCCATGAAGAGCCATTCCCAGGGCTGAGCTGCTCGTGCTTGCGGTGCCGTTCAGTTGCCCCAACACGCTGCTTGGGATGCCCACGTGGCCTCCAACTGGCACCCCCGAAAGCCATGGATCTCCTCTCACTCCTAAGTTGCTCCTGCCAGTGCCACGTGGGTGTTTCAGCTACTCCAGGCCATCCCAGGTGTGTAAGTTTAGGTGACAGACTTGAACCTTAAAAGCCTGCAAACTCGTATCTGACATAGCAATAGCTAAAGTTCTGGTGTTGCAAACCAGCATCTTTTCTGTGCAGTGTAAACAGTGGGGAATAACATGAGGGATGGGATTAATCCTGTGTAATTTGGGGGTTAGAATTCAATTTTAAATTCAGAACTGTATTTCAGATTCTGGGCCTAAGCTTAAATAATGTCAATATTTATGCATCTGCATGTGGGCTGGGTATCTAAGATTCCCTGGTACTTGGTGAAGATGTAGGTCACTATTCAGTTGCCTAAGCATAGGTGCCCGGTGCCTGTGACCTATGGTACCTAAGGTGCACCTGGAGCAGCACGTGATGTACAATAGACCCGTCTGGAGGCCGGACGAGATAACAATAAGAGATATGAAATGGCATGGGACTCCTTTGTATTGGCAACTGCCATAGAGCCATAGAGCCTTAGAGCTAAATCACACCTTTAGTTCCTGTGGGAAGATTATTTAGCACAAAAGGGGTTATTATGGCCTGCAGTCCTAAGGAGGTGACTAAGACTACCTTTCCATTTTACACAGGCTGTAGAGAAACGGTCAAATGGTAACAACCAGCAGCCAAAAATTGTTTACTTTATATTCTGAGGTCTTCTTGGCCCTGGTTAAATGATTCTGGTTTTCTGGTTGGTTTTGTTTTGATTTTGTTTTATTGGTTGGTTTTGTTTGTTTCCTTTAAAGGATGCAACATTTAATTATATATCAGCATTTTATAACAACTTCCCCCCATTACTGTTATACGGTCTCTTCAGGATTTGGTTTCTTCAGCAAAAATCTGTTTTTCTGTTGCAGCAGCAAGTGGGTGTTTTGCCTTAGCTCACCTTTTGAATGCTGAGCCAATCTATTTGCTGTTATTCATTATGTGCTTGATAATCACCGTAAGAGACATAAATATAGTAGGTCTGTATTCTCAGGAACTTACAGTCTACAACACTAAGGTTATAGAAACAAGATTGTGGGGCTGCTCGGTTTAGTTAGTACAGCTCTAGGTAGTTCATCTACAGAAACTCAACAAGATATTACACTGGAAAATATGGCAAACTGTTTATTATGCCGAGCTTTATGACTTTTTTATTAGAAAAGCAAAAGCAATTTTGAAAAATGCTGTAAAGTTACAGCACAGCTACATTCTCTGACTGCGTGAATCTTGGTACTATCTCTTATCTTCTGCTCATCACATAATCCAGGAGTCTCCAAAAGCATCTTAAAACCCAAGATCCATTAAAGTTTGCATCTTTGCAGAGGAACGTAATCTTGTTATGTGCAGAAACAAACTTTTCTGAGTAGGAATAAGTAGCAAATGACTCTTTACTGCAGATTTTGCTTTTTACTTTGTAGATATCTGTAACATGTCGCTTCTTGCTTTGTTAAGCTGGATTTTGTGAAGATTCTGCTCTGAATCATTGACATTGACTTATACTAATTTATTTAATAACCTTCTGATATTCTACCATTTCATTGAAGGAGACAGACTGCTTACCTGCTTTAGAAAAAAGGTTATAAAGAAGATCCTCGTGGCTACTGTGGGTTTATTAAAATATCTATGCTTGACATAAATGTTATCCCATTCTCTGAAATAGCAAAATACAAAAAATATTTAAAGAAGCCATAGATCCTTCCAACTGAATGCTAGGGCATCCTGACCGCAGAGCTGGAACTGCAAGAAACAAGTCATAAACCTCTGAACCTTGGAATTAAGAAATCTGGCACAAAAAGGCAAAACCTATCTGTTCATCCATAGTTAACAGTTGTGTCTTTTTCACAATTGTATATGCAGGAGCAAAACATTTTTTGTTGAATAAACAGTGCTTACCTCACGCAAAAACAACTGATGCTATTGGGAAAGTGTGAAGGACATTGAGGCATAAAACAATCATCAAGCTGGAGAGAAATATGGAAAAGAAATGTGTGAGAGACAACCAGATCCCCAGTGCTCTGACCAGGAGGCTTTATTTCATTTGTTGTCTTATTCCACACT
Organism: Pampusana beccarii; assembly: GCA_013399365.1. Classification (NCBI taxonomy): domain Eukaryota; kingdom Metazoa; phylum Chordata; class Aves; order Columbiformes; family Columbidae; genus Pampusana; species Pampusana beccarii. The sequence goes on along the minus strand of VWYH01002520.1, from coordinate 292,112 downwards.
TTCTAATACTAATGCGTGAGGTACAACAGAGAGCAAGGAGATGGAAAATAAAAGAAACTAGACAAAAATGATCATAAAAGAAAATGGAATCGATAGTGCTAATAGGAAGAAAGGAGGGAGAAAAAGGGAATCACACAGAATTGTGCGTAAAGGTCAGGAAGATGGTGGGAAGTAGAGAGAATCTGCAGAAGGAAAAGAGGAAACTAGACAATGAGAATATAGGCAGATTTAAATTTTGTTAGGTGTAAGGGAGAAAAAAAACCCAAACCACCACCACCACACAAAGCAAAAAGTAGTTAAGATATAATTAAAGAGGAAATTGAATATCAAAATACAAATGAGTAAAGAATACTTAAGCAGAAGCGCTAGAACCAGCTTGAAGACCTGCAACTAGATGGAAATTGAATAGACAAGTGTACCAAATTGCCAAAATACTTGAATGGGGCCAGACTTGCAAAGCTGATGGTGCAGCCACCCTTGCTCCTACACGAGACGTGGAACTTGGGAAATGAAGTTTCAGACGTGTCACCTTGCAATTCTTCCTCCTCGTTGCCAGAGGCTTTATCCAAATTATTGTCAGGCCAGGAAGATGGTCAGGTTGTGGTAAACCTGCCAGGTTGTATTCTTTCTTGAATTCTCTGTGCCTGATGCAGAGAGGTGCTGCATGGGAAAAGACTGATGGAAAAGGGGAAAAAAATACGCCAGCGCTATATTCAGCGCATGTACTTCCTGCCTCACCTCCTAGGAGGTTGGCTTAGATCTGAAACGTGATGTTTGGGCCTTGGTGGTGTTTTATGCAAAAAAAAAAAGAGGTAGTAATTAATAGCAGACTATCAGGCATTAGGCAAGTGGTGAAACAGATCAGTAGGTAGAAAGAGAAAAAAATAAATTCTAGTGTGGAAAGCAGTCCCCTTAAACAGGAAATCCTTTGGAGAGAAGTAGCATTGTTCATAAATTGTTTCTCTTTCTTAGCTAATTAAAAACCATTTTTTTTGTAGCGCAGTTGGGCCTTAGCTGGCAGGGATACAAAATCTAGTCATGTGAGGCTTGGTGAATTGAAGTCATAGTTTTACTCGTTTATTTGGCTTGCAAAAGTTTCCCCATGTTTCTCTTATTAACTAAAAAAAAAAAAAAAAAAGGCTTGCTTTTTATAATATTTTGTTTTACATTGATAGCAATGAAATGTTTTGGTGAGTCTCTGTGGTCTTTTGTCACTGATTCCAGCCAATAAACTATGTATGACTTCAACAGATGTTTCTCCTACTGTGGACAATAAGATGTTTTGAAGTCCTCGGACGCAAATTAAAGGAAGAAGGAGAAGTTTAGAGAGTTATATGGAACTAAGAGACATTTTTCCACACAGATTTATTAAAAAAAAATAACCTTTGATGTCCTATTTAGGCCTAATAATAAAAAGCAGAAGATATTCAGGTAAAGACGTAACCGTGCGTAGGAAGGAAATATCTACAGCATTCACAATTCATCACAGTTAATGTATCTGCAATTTAGATACACCATGCCAGATTTTCCTTTGGTGGGACTGTAGCTCCTTTGACTTCACTAGAACTGACTGGTTTATGTCAGGTGAGGATCTGCCCCTCTGAGTCATGTTGAGAACAAGAAGAAAAGACGGGAGAAAACTTGAAGAAGGATTAAAAGGTGTCTGGTTTGTATCTCGTTTAAATTCTGGTTGCTTTTCCAAGTCATCACAAAGGCTTTTGTATTTTGCAATGTATCATGATGTATTCGGTGTTATTAAAAGTACCTGTAATGTAATTCTCATTTAAGTAGAAATTATTTTGACCTAGATGTCAGTTATATATTCAGATATAGGAGATACGTGTCATGATATTTCCTTCTATTTTCCTAGCTAAGCTTAGCCCAAAGGTTTGCCATCTTTGCCTAGTTCTGTTATATTTTAGACCTGGAATATTTCTGATGGTGCTTAATGATCTTATGTAGGGAAAAAGCCTCCGAATCCTGGACTCAGTGTTTGTAGGAGATGATTTCTATGAGATATTATTTATGGTCTTCAGCCAATGAAGTCACCGCTGGTTCTTGGCTACCACGTTAATAACTATAACAAGAGAAAACTGGCCATAGGATTTATCACTTGATTGCCATATCTAATCATGTAGCAGATATAGGTAGGGAGATAGTTTCTAAATACTTTACAAAACAAATAAACTGATGCCTTTATCGAAGACATTTCCAGAAGGAAAAGAATTTATAACATATAGTCAGGATTGGGCTTTAATTATTTAAAATTAAAATACATAAGGATTTTTTTCATCATAATATTTTAGGACTATTTTGATTGACACTAAAACAATATTGCTGAATGTTTTTAATGTAAAACTTCCCAGAAAATGATATTAAAAACTGTTCCTGCCATCACCACATACATGACATAAAAATTACTTATTAAGTAATAAGTTGAGTTCAGGAGCACTGGAATTTAACATAGTGGGACAGAGACTGGATTTTTTTCTCTTTTCAGAAAAAGCTTTTTCTTGCTGCAATTGTAGAACTTAAGTGACTGAAACTTATTGAAAGTGTTTTTATTGTGGAAATACCTTTAAAGCAGAAAGAATTACTGATCTTCTTATCAAATATTCCTGAGAAAGTAGTAGTAGTAGCTGTTGTGATTATTGTTATTATTACATTACCTTAGTATTTTTTGTGTAGCATTAAAAGCAGCAATCAAAATTGTGAAATGAAATGAAGCCTGATTCTTTAGGCCCACTGAATCATCTTTCTTCAACCAGAAGACAATTTCAGCTTTTTGAATACAGTGAAATGTTCTGAAAAAATATAAATGGCGTTAACCTGACTTTTTTTGTTTTGTTCATTGAACTAAATTAATCATGTACCCTCAGAACATCAGCACAGATCCCAGTTTCTAAATGCATATTATGTGAATTAGTCCTATGTTTGTTTTATAATTTTATTTTTGTCTGTTGGTGGATAAATGTGTCTGACTTAGTATATAAACGTATAGCTTATTGGTTTTCAGAATTTTATGCAAATCCAAATCAAAGTGAATTAGTTGATTTTCGATTGCAGCAAAATGTTGCTTAACTAATATGCAGGTGTACTGTTTGGAAAGAGGCCAGAAAAAAATAGTTGAAAACTTGCATAGTGAAATCATCAGAATTTGCAAATGGTAGGCTTTTAATTCTACAAAGAGGTATGCAGATAAGCAGGAAAAAGGGGTTTTAATCATGGCTGTTAGTCTGAGGGAATGCCATCTTGTTTTAAATGTTTTGTAAGTCACAAATCTTCTTGATCTTTTTGCCTTTCTTTTTTTAATAACTCAGATTGTTACTGCCATCCTTGTTACAGGTTACATCCTTGTGAACTGTTATTAACAAATAACAGTTGCTGTGTCTATGGTAAAGCTTTTCCTGAAGCAGGAAAAATACTGTCTGTGGACTAAACAGGTACAGGACTCCGAAGGAGTCTGAATGTTTACTGAATTTATTTGAATAACTTTGTCCCATAAATTTAGGTCGTACAGAAAGACATATGGGTTTAATCCTCCACTTCAGTACAACAGTTTTACACTGGTGTAACTTCGTTAGAGTTGCAAGGGTGTACAGTTGGAACAACAAAGTGGTGAATAAGACCCACATGTGTTTCAAATCCCCTGGGGGGGGTGTGTGTCCCATGCTGCTCAGATCTGGTGCATCTGGAGTGAGCCGTAATATCTGTGGGAGAGATACGGCATCGTGTCAGTTCACGTGAGCCAATATATTACCACACGTATTGTACTGGATAAATGTGTAATCTGCAGGTTCAACCTCTGAAAGGGGACAAAAAGTGGAATCATAGAATGGTTTGGGTTGGAAGGGACCTTCAAATGTCATCTAGACCAACCCCTGCCATGAGCAGGGACATCTTCACCAGCTCAGGTTTCTCAAAGCCCCATCCAGCCTGGCCTGGGATGTCTCCAGGGATGGGGCATCCACCGCCTCTCTGGGCAACCTGGGCCAGTGTTTCACCACCCTCGTTATACCAAATTCTGTCCTCATGTCTGGCCTGAATCTCCCCTCCTTTAGTTTAAAACCATCACCCCTTGTCCTGCCATAACAGGCCCTGCTAAAAAGCCTGTCCCCATCTTTCTTATAGGCCCCTTTTAATTGTTGAAAGGCTGTAATAAGGTTTCCCCAGAGCCTTCTTCAGGCTGAACAACCCTATACTATAAAGTAATGCAAAATCTGCCATTGGAATAAGCGGTGGGTGCTTGCAGCTCTGCTTGTGTTCAGGTACGTGAGATAAGGAGCCAAGGTGCTGGTCCAGCAGTTCGAGATGGGTCACCTCTGCAAGCACAGCTGTGACTGACCCCGGTACTGATTTTCAGTGGGTAGAGAGAAGCGAAGAACTTTGCTTATGGAAGGCCATCCCAGCTTCCAGAAAACATCTGAATGGGGTTTTGAGGTTTTTTGTTTTGTTTTGTTAAAACCCCAGCCGCACTATGACCCAGCCCAAGCCTGTTTATGTTGCGAGATCTGATGGGACTGTAGCACAAGGCAACAAGACTTGACTAACAGCTGTAGCAAAACACTGCGGAGTCCTGATCTGTGTGCGAGATTCACAGCATATGTTAAATAGTTATTGTGTACAATGGAATGAACTTAATTGTATTTAGCCATGCTGTAATTTGCAAACCAATTGTTAAAACATGCTGCAGGATGTCAAACTCATATTTTTAATAAGCTGGGCAAACTATCAAGTGGTCAATGTTCTTGTGCTTCAGCCTTTTTTGATTAGTTGCCTTGCAGGCGGATTTGGACAGTTATATGGAAACAATACAGGGATGAACAAAGAAGGAACTGGAGTGATAATTTGAGAGAGTAACTGGGAAATTGGTCAAAGGAGAAAAAAGCATGATGTAGATGGTTCACTGCATGTTGCTTTTTATCCTGTTCACTTAAAAACAATGTGCTGTAATTTATGAGTAGACAGACCTAGTTAATCCTTGCTTGGTTTATGTAGATGCTTGGGTGTCCAAAAGCCCTAAATCAGTTTTATAGTATGCATTACATGTACTGTTGACTGGCTGACCTGAATAAAATGAAGTTTACAAACTGGTTTTGATTAACCATGTCTGAATGTAGGCATTTAGCCTATTATTAAATTTAGAAGCCATTGGTTTATATTTTGTTTTATTGCTAATCATCTTTTACATTACTGTCAGAGTTTCCATAATGTCCAATTAAAAAACAAACATTGTGCACAGATAGATAAAAGCTCTCCAGGCTTGTGAGAATAGTGTAGACTGTGTTTGGAAAGCACCCATTCAACTGCATTGTATTACTGTGGAAGAATTACTGCCAAGGACAAAAGATACCTCAGTCTCTTTTCTCTACAGCAGACTGGATGGATGGTCTGTTGGTTTGACCAATACAGCTCCACTGGGTTTACTTTCGACAGCGAAAACTACTGGAAGCAAAGCCGCCCTGGCCATTCATCCTGAAAAACGAGCACCGTCCTAGACACAGCTGACGTGTTCATCGCGGTATTTCTGGTTGGAGGCTCAGAGGATAAGGCACCCAAAGCAGCACCGAAGGTAGCCCAGACTGGGCTCATGGCTACTGAACACTCTGACATTAAATAAGTAGAGCTAGATACACTGGCTCCGTCTCTACTTACAAAATAATCAGTGTTGGCACGGGCCCAGGCGTTGCCACGTGATCGTCCGTATTGTTTGTCAGCACCGTCTCTGCCGTGCTTTTCACTGGTGCCAAGAAACAGCTTTCCAGGTGATGCTTGAACAGAGATCGGAGGGTGACATAAACCTGCGGTGGCTCCCAGAAACCGGTTTGGAGGTACCACCTGGTTTGGGGAGCCAGACAGTTCAGTTGAATGGATGAAGGCTCTACCATGGCAGCTGGGCAGAAAATAAGTCGCGGTTCATTTTCATTACGGCTGTAAGTGGGGCCATTAAGATGCTTTCAGCCCAGAGGCCTGACTGCAGTTCCTGAGGTGTGTGCTGCCTGGGAGGAGGCCCCAAGCAATTCGTTTGTATGTGTGCCTCTCGGAAACAGAAAACGTACAGTCCGAATGGCTGTTGTGCTCCGGGATGCTTACAGGGGCTTTAACTGCCATCTGAAATCTATTTTTCCCGATTCTGTACTTTGAATATGGCAACTCATTCAGGTATTGAGTATCTTAATGTGTGTTACCAGCAAAAATACAAACTGTAGATTAAAATCATTTTGTGTTGAACCTGTGGGACTGAAGTATTCCACTCCAACTCAAGCGTTTACTCTGAGTATGGGAAAGGACTGGGAGGGATCATCTGCTAACAGACTGACCTCACCGCATCTCGAGTTGATATCCAGGTTCCAATTCAGGGCAAATATCTGAATATTTTCCCAATAAAAGTAGTAAAAAAATAAACAAAACAAAAAGCGATGTCCTAACAATTGAGAAAACATCCAGCTAGAATTGAGAGGAGAAAATAATGGCACATCACATAGACCTTTCACACAGCGTAAGCTGACCAGGTCTTATTGCATGTACCTTCACAGCCACTGGTCTGGCTTGGTTTCAAGTCTGTAATTGTGAAACAAGACATACATTTGGAGGAAGGTGGTAAAAAATCATTCTTTGTCTGTGCTCTGAATCCTCTGCTCATGTATGAAGCCTTTGTGAGTATTGTTTGCGGTTCCCTTGAGACATACGTAAGAATGCAGCCCTCATTGCCTCCAGCCTTCGCTCCTCCTCAGATGGGACTCAACTTGTGTATCTTAGAGTATCTGTTAACAAACCATCCCCTCCAGCATCTTGACATCCACAAAATAAAAGCTGCGTCTCACAAAAGAAACCAAAGCTCCTGGGAGGACCCGTTGCAGTGAGTCTCTTACCTCACTGCTGAGCTTAAAATGTGATGAGAGTTGGGATCACGCTTTTCTGCATCACCACACCTGTTGAGTGCAAACAGGGCCTTTTCCTGCAAACATGAATGCTGTAAGAGTAAAGTAAGTCCTGTTTTCCGTCTGACCATCCAGTACAGTAGACCTGGCTTACCATCCATCTACATCCCATGCACGGAGCCGCTCACCGCACTGGAGGCCGTAGGGAAAGCTGAGGTTTCCCGTTCCTGCTTCTCTGAGGAATAGTTGAGCGTTGAAGCAATGCAAGCAGAGATACACCCTGCATGGAAAATGGGCCAATAGGTAAATCAGATTGGGCAAAAAACCCTCTATTCAATGGATTTTAGAAAGTTTAGAAAAAAGTAGGAAAGTAGGAAAAAAGTAGGAAAGCATCCAAATGTGGAACTGATTAATTATTTTACTGTCATAGAAGCAAGTTTTCTCCTGAGAGTGCTTAATGCATCTCTGCCCAGCTGGAATTTTTTTTTACCTTAAGATATTGGCAGGATATCATTGAGCTGTGTCAAGAAGTTTAACATTTTGTGTTGAAATTTTTTTCCCCAGAAATTTGAAGATCAAGATTACTTGCCTATCTAAAATATATTTTATTGCATCAGAATGAGGTATGAATTCAAAATAAATGAATTGTTACTATCAAGTCTGCAATAAATACACCCTATAAAGTTAATGGAGTTCATGGCCAGAATGATGTTCTATTATTCAATATTATTTTATTATGCAGTATATATATATGGTAAATTTCAAACAATTACTCCTTCTTGCATGTGATACCTTGTGGTTGGTTAACCTGTATTTGCAGGAAGAATCTTGATCTGAAACTACTAAGAGGAAAAAGATATCATACTGCTGTGTAATTTGTTCCAGTGAATACTTATAAAATGAGTGCTTTCTCCTACTCTGAATTTTCTGCCTTAAGCTTATGCTTATGTGTAGATTAGATTTGTTGTCAAACAAGAGCTTGTCTATTAAAAGTTTCAGGTGTTCCTTTTTGACTTTGGGACTTGGCAAGTTTTGAAGTATAAAATTTTGAGACATTAACAATGACATCTAATGAAATAAAAGTTAAAAATGTTATAAAGCTCACAAAAAATATAGCAGGATCATTCTCAGAAGTTCAGCTGTGTCTCAGTTATCAAAAGTTGTTATCTGCCCAAATTAAAATTCACTTAGTAAATCTCAAATAGAGCAAATCTCTTTTCCATTTATGAGAGTACAGACAGCAGCACGGAAAATATCATAATCTGACAGACTTGATCATCCTGCAATAGGCCTGAAAGTCATAACTCTATTCCAGAGAGATGCATGTGATGGGGTGATGTCAAAGCACCTGGGTGAAACTTCAGCTCCTTGTCTTCTGTTCGTGTGGTTCCTGGGTGGCTGTCGAAGAGGCTGCACGGCGTGTCGGTTTTAATAAAAGCAATGAGTGAAGGGAATGAAGCAATTGCAGAGCCATTCAGTTGAAAGCGGGTCCTTCACAAATGATTGGATAATTAAAAATATGAATGTAGCTAATCCATGCTGACATTTTTATAGCCTTTACATGAAACAACCTTTAAGGGTATGGTGGAATAGAGAGATAAGATTCTACGGGAGGACCACTGGCAGTTGATCACAGAAAAAGAAGGTATCGTATGAAGAAAATGCTGGTTTAAACGGAGCATAAAAAAATAAACTGGATGCCTAAAAATAAACATCAATGGGAATCTCCTACATGGAACATCACTGCTAAAGCCACCCTATACATAATGATGAACCTGTAGCAACAAGCAGTAAGCTGTCCCAGGGACAATTGAAGTGTAGAGTTGCACAGCCTGAGGTGACAAGGAGACTGGCAAGTAGTGGGCAAAAAAGAGGACAGTATTCTGTCTTTCTGTTACTCATGTAACTTCTGCACTTCTGGCCTGCTCTGTCCATTCCTCATGTTCGTGTAAAACTGAAACATTTAAGAAGAAGCAAAAGAATGGTTCACGATTTGGAAAATAAAGCGTAAAATAATTCAGTGATATATAAACCAAATTAACAGATTTCTTAAAAAACATCTGTGTGTACAGTGTGCAAAGTATTTAATATGCCATCATTCTTCAGTGTAACAAAGAAAAGGAATAAAGGAATGCAACAGAACAGAATTTGAAGATCAGGGTAAAAATAGGAATATGTGGCTTGATTTTCACAGTAATGCAATTCACAGTGAGTGTTGTGCCTTGAGCACCGTTATTGGATTTGACATCACGTAAAACAGACAAATAAGTCATGGCAGTCTTTCTAACAGACAAACTCTAGCTGTCAGGTGATAAACTATGAGGGTTGATAAACTATGGGTCTTGGTAAACATGCTCTGGTGCTGCATAATGCTCGGTATAAGATATTTGGCCTGTGCTACTCAACAGACAAAATCTTAATGCCATGTTTTGGAAGATGATGGATTATTTGTCTTCTGCTATCTTTCATTCAATCTTTATCAGCAACTTCAAGAATTCCATGAAAATACAAGTGAAGGACTCTCAAACGTAGGAGATTTTTTTGTCTTTGCTTGATGTTAAACTAGTCCTTGAGAATAATATATCAAGAGATTTCTTCAGCTGCCCATGAGGTTCATGGGACCTGGAGTGTATTCTCCTCTGCTTATATCCCCTCCCTTTTACCTCTTCCTGCAAACTGGACCAGGCTCTCCTTCCAGCTTGGGAAATTTGTTGTCACTACACTACTAAAAGCAAACCAGGCCGGAGTTTCTCTGGGTTGAACTGGGTGTGTTAATTCATAACAGTAGTCACGAGAACTTGACGTGAGTCTCCTATACAGAATCTGAACTCCTGCAAGTCATAGGAATGAAAGAGAAAGCAGATCAGAAAAAAAGTTATTCTATATAGAAGAAGTAATGAAATCCTGAAATGTGCTGCCCCAGGACGTTGTGGAGGCAATGACAGCGGGTTCAAAATAGGATTAGTCAAATTAATGGACAACAGTCCATAGGCAGATATTAGAAGGAATAGGCAGGTATGTATTCTGTGGCATCCCTCATATGATGGCTATGGCATGTGGGAGTTGTTGAAGGGCATGTACTACAAAAAGTAGCCAAGACCATGTGCTGTTTTGTGTGTCTCTTTTTGCCCCTGCTGGGGACAGCAGGGTTAGATGGTCTGAGGACAAGTTGTTTGTTCCAGGAATGCAAGAAAAAATAATGAAGGCATGCCCATACTGAACAAAATTCTGCTTTCAGTATTAATCCAGAGGAAGACTGTGAACATGAGTGAAGGTGAGTTAATTTTACATTTGCAAATAACTGCAGAATATAAAACCAGCATATTCAAATTTCAAAGAATATGTAAAAAATGTGGCACAAAATATCCCAAAGTAGAAAAACATTTGAAGAATCCTTGATTGTATTCCTTCTACACACATAATATTCTCCTTATTTTTTCATTATAAGAAAGAGAAATAATAGGCTATTTCTCATCTGTGTAAATTGACAGAGGTCACTTGCATTCAGTGTAAATATTCTGCTATGCACAAGTTGAACGTCTGACTTGAAATTTTAAGTCCACAACTCTAGGTATTACTTCTCAAAGGTATTAACAAACTACTGAGCTAACCCTGACAGCATGGAAACTGTGACAGAGAGTGGATCCCAAGAAATTTAAGTGAATTAGTCTCATTTCATGTGAAAAATTGGAGAGAAATATGCATACATTAAGGAAATATGCAAGCTAATGTTCTAGATGTTTATTGTTTCCATGTGGTTATTTCTAAACAGAGTAATTTAAGAAAGTCACTATGGGCATCTGGAAAAAAAATAGGAAAAAATCTGACTTAAAAATAGGGAAGCAAAGAGAAGCTTTTTGTGCTTTTTCCTCAGTTATTTCCATCTACATGAGTGATTTTTTAATAGCAAGTTTCTGAGGCCACTGATGTTACTGATTGGTGTGCTGACTGATCGTATCTCTCTCTCTGCTTCCCTTCCCTTCCCTTCCCTTCCCTTCCCTTCCCTTCCCTTCCCTTCCCTTCCCTTCCCTTCTCTTCCCCTTCCCCTTCCCCTTCCCCTTCCCCTTCCCCTTCCCC